>JAQFXM010001251.1:0-34250 GCA_034693345.1 Entomobrya multifasciata
CCGAGGAGCGAACACTACCCCCATCAGGACCTTTAGAATTCAGAGGCTTAGGTGGATAGCGATCAAAAATCCCAACACTGAGGTTTTTTTGTTTTGCTGGGCCAATTTTTACTTTTGTTGAAGAATAGTGATAAATGAAGGTCCTACAGCTACAACAACTGGCTTCACTTAGATGTTTGATGGCAAAAAAATAACTTTAAATCCAAATGACATGAGATGTTTTTGTGATGTGTGTGATTATATCCATCAAATTGCTTGACACTTGTTTCATTATTCCTTAAAATTAAATTGTCAATGATTTTTTAAAGTGCAAAGTCATCTTACTAATTATTATGAGACCTATACAATGCAGGAATGATGGCTTATTTAACTAAAACGAAGGACTCATTTTAAGGTGCCTACTTTTTTAAGTGTAGTGCCCTTTCGATCTATCTTATTTTTTCTATATATCGCTTTTTTTTCTTATCATTTTTATTACTCTCTGGCTGTCAGCCAAAATGAAAATGAGAAGAGAACAATATAAAAAACAAATTGAGCAATTATTGTATCAGTATATTGAGCTCTCTTAATTGTCTAAGGTAAGGTCTTTAACACTTTAACTATTGCTTTGATGGAAATATGGAGGTATTACGACTTGAAAGAATGCTGAATTGAATGCATACTCTAATGTCAAAAAAAGATCAATGATAAGATAAAGTTTCATGTTTTCATAAAATTTTATATTTTTTATATTTATTTACATTCATCATCGATAATTATGATTGCTTTTTTAAATAAGCATATTTTCTTGTAGCACATTTTTAGTTACTTGAATACAAATACTATATAGTACATTAGCATATAATTTAAATGGAAGTTAGTTAAGTAAAACCTTCTGTCTGTCTCATGTCTAGTCTGAATTGCGAGGAATTATGACAAGTTAATTGCTCATACACAAGTCCATAGCTCTCTGGTAATTCCAGTTTGTTTGTGAAAGTCTCGCCATTGCCAGTCCTTCAGGGATTCCCTTTGCGGTGAGATCCTTGACCATTTTTTCATATTCGTCGTTGGCGTTAGGACCACTAGCGTAAACCCCAGTCCAGTGTTTAGCCGTTTCCAGAAAGATTTCATGGGTCTCCATAAATTGGGATGCCACCACAGCATCTTGTGGATCATCTGGTGCGGGGGCTGAGAGTAAAGCCTGAAGAGACAAGAGGACAGTTCGCAGAGTCATAGCAGCAGCCCATTGATCCTTGAGAATATCCACGCAAACGGCTCCAGTGACTGAACTGATGTTTGGATGCCAAATTTTTGTGAGGAATTTAATTTTTGGGGGATTGAAGGGGTATGTTTCTGGGATAAGGATTTCTAGAAGAAATTTTCCACCTGCGTAGGGGGTTTCTGGAGGTCCCGTAATTTCTCCCCGAAGATCCAACAAGTTGGTTTCGTTGTTCAAAGAGACTTTGACTCCACAACGATCCGCTTCCTTGTCACTGGAAATGTCACCGAGTTCACGTTTAATACGCTGACTAGCGATATTTGCAACGGCCATTTTAATTAATTGCTAAATTAAAAGACTTTTCCTTTAGAATTGAATAAGAAGAAGATACAGGAAGTGGAGGACAAAAATTCAAGAGTAAAAAACCAGCTTATCAGTCAAACTGACTAGATGATAAGATTGGAGCATGGACAATGCATAAGCATTGCCAATAAAACTTGCATGCGAGGCTGCAACCATGACGTTTCAAAATTTAAATGAAGGGTGCCATGTGCCATCGCTATGATTAGACATAGACATAATGAACAACTTTCGTAGTCAGTCATTCAAGACTAAAATCCATTAACGAACAACTTCATCGTTTTTTTATTAGTAAAGTACGTAAATTACGCACGCATCTTTTATAAAATACACATAAAAATTTATATCTACCATAAAAATCTGTAAATCAAGTCTTAGCATTAAAATTGTCAAGTTCATTCGCTCACTCTCTCTCTCGTGATAATTCAGCATTTATCAAATTCATTACCATAATTCATAATATATTATTCACTTAAAATTTATTTTGGACATGAGAAACTATTCTAAATTCCCAGCATACTTATTACTTAAATGTAACAATCAACAAAAAAAACATTAAAATGATGCGTACATTTTTTTGGTTAAAATCCTTCAGTGCTATCGTATCACATCTTTCGGCAAATGCACTGCGCACTGCACACTCAAGAAAACATTGAAATGTGTACAAAAAACATGTGCGTTTTGCTTGTCAAAATAGGAATGTAATAATAAATTGCTTATCATAATTTCTCTAACTCTGAATGTCACGGTACGCTTTGAGAATTCCTTCGAGTAAGGGCATCATGGCGTCTTTAGCGCCGGTCCCACCACATTTTTTAAATTGGTCGGCTATGCATGAAGTCATCTCCTTCATTTCCCTGCAAAATAAAAAATGTAACAAAACATGAAAGTCAGTCAAGCGACTACATTTTTAAATGGCAATTTCTGTCACGAATGGATTTTAAAAAGAGAGATTTAATTGGACACAGGAAAAATGTCGGCTTTTTGATAAACTTATTAAAAATGTTATGTATTTGCAAGCAAGGCCATGCATGTGTTTATGTAGTTTGCGTGATGGATAGGATTAGCTTTGCAACACTTTTTATCTGTTCAAAATCTATGAAGACCACCAAGAGGAAGATGAGAGACCATCTTTTCTTTTAAAGCATGAAAATTTACCGTGCTTCTTTTGAAACATGGTTATTTCTGTGCACCTAATTATCTTTTTAAACATGACCTTGATCCTCAACACTACAACTTTTTGTGGACAGACAGATATAATAACTATCAAAATATGTTTGCATCTTCCTGTTTCATTAGTGTCATTAGTCATTTCATTAGTCTAGTCATGTCATCGTACAAAAATATTTTGGAAATTTTGTTTACCAAGTGGGGTGAGTTTTGATGAGCTCAAAGCACAAAAGAGAGTCTTGAGAAAGCCTGTCGAAGTTACGAGGGCTCATGCACTCCTTTCCTCCGTTTTTCCAGAATGCTATGAAAATAAGTACATGATTTATAAAATTAATGGAATTAGATTAAAATACAGTTATAATTACTATAATGATGATGCCAGTTTTTAATTACTTTTGAAGATGTCATTTAAGTTAGTCTCATTGCCGGCAGTACCGCACAATGAATCCAATCCGGATAATTTAAAATACTGCTCTAACACTTGCTATAAAATAAATCAAAGTGTAAATTTTTTTAAAATAGATAGTTACTATTTGTCTCACATGTAGTAAGAATAATTTATTACCTGTCTGTTGAAACAGTTTTGAACTCGCTTGAAATTTTCCAACTCACAAGTCTGAGATCCAATTTGTTCGAGAGAGTTACAAGCTTGGATCATTTTATTGAGGGCCTCTTCTCTCTTCTCGGGCGTCGCATTTGGCACGTCCATCAAAGTCACTAGATTCTCGACAATGGCCAGTGACAAGGGACTCTGCTCACAAGGCTTAATTCCAGATACACCATCACGCAGCTATTAACGAAAATACACAAAACAGTTGTTACAAAGACGCATTCTTCATGAGTTGAGACAAAACAGACTTTTATCAAAATATCAAGATAGCTTTGTCAACTTACATCCGGTCTGGAGAGAGTACAAAAGAGCATGGAATGCATATATCCCTCTGCCTTCTCCACAAGAAGGTCCCACATAGTGTGTGTAGGTCTAGAGCCTCCACCTCCAGCAAAAAGCTTGCCAAGAGATATTACTCCTTGACCACCTTCTTCCGGTAAACTTGTTGGACTGCTTGTTACAGAGCAGCTTATTAAAACCACCAACATACCAACGCTGGTCCACATTTTTGTGATTTGACTTTCACTGAGATTTGACATAATTTATGTATATTTTGTATACCAACAAGGTAGCAGAACTAGTTAATACTTGTTTTTTTTTAACTTTTGACTTTTTTACACCCAACCGATAAGCACTGCAATGCAATGGCACATGAGCAAATATGTACTCACTCAACACAACTTTAAAACGTCTGACTTGACTTGACAACTCTACACAACGACTTTTCTTAAAACAGAAATACAAAGTTCCCCTTTTTTCTGCACAAAGCAACTAAACGGTCGATGAACATTTAATATCTTGAAAATTCATTCAAATAAAAACTCAAGCAGAATAGGAAGAAGTATATTTGTGCATACAAAACTACGTTTTTGAAATCGAGAAAATGATTATTGTAGCTATGTATGTATTATTAGGTATAAGTAGGTATCAGGAGTCAACGAGCGTGGGAATTAAATAATATCACATTATGATAGTCTCAGATGATAAGTATAACAAGATAAATTGTAGAATGAAATGCTATACTCTATTTTCTGTGTTGAATATTAGATTTGAAAATATTATCAACAAAGTGTAATTGTTGTCTATGTAAATGAAACTTTTTCTTTTTTAAACAAATTAAAATAACGAACCTCTGAGTTTTAAAAAGATAAATGATAACTTTAATTGCAATTTTTTTTCGCAATGTTTTTTAAAAACCCGTTTAAACAAAGTTGCATAACAAGTAGTAATAAAAGTATTAGTTGATACTTTGACAAGTAGCAAAAAACTGTCAATTGAATAGATAGTGAAGGAAGCAGAGAGCTTTTGTAACTTTTGCTGCCACTCAGGAAGACGACAACTCCAAAACTGCTCCCGTCAACTAAAGCGATCGGAATACTACTAATTTCCTCAAAACTCTTCTTCAAGTCAACTTTAAAAGATGTACATTCATATTTTCATTATCACATTTTTTTATTGTTTAAGAGAGCCCAAGCTGATCTCATCATCAAACCATAAAACTAGCCGTGCCAAGAGCAAAAAATTATAAGGAAAAAATTGTAAATGCTGCGGTGGTGCAAAGTTGCAGAGCCAAGATCGCCATCACATATTATCATTATCACCAGATTTATGGAAAGAAGAACAATGGCAAGGCAAGAGGCAAATAACAATGCAAGGCAAAAACTCACCTGAATGCATTGCAGCAAAATAGAGATAGACATTTATAGAAGATAACTTAATTCTTATGGAGTCCAATGAAGTGCTGGGATGATGAGATGACCAACTGCAGAGATGCTGGGTTGCTAATTCAAGATATGTAAGATATTTAACTATTAAGTTTTTTTAGTGGTAGTAGAGTTATTACCAGACTACCTAAAAACAACTATGTGTAATATTTTGGGTTTTTGCTGGGTTTTTGTATATGGTCATCATGGTAGGGTATTATTAAGTCACTGTTCGTTTTCTTGTCTGTATTTAGTGTTTAGTCAGTTTGTAAGGAGAAGCCGATATAATTGATGTAAATGAAACGAAAATGGTAATGTACAGATCATCATAAATTATTACATCAGGTACCTTTTTGTATACCTGGTTTTTGTATCACCGTTGCATGGTATATTTCTTTGAATGTAAATTTCTTGGCAATCAGACAGACGCTGTGATAATGATTAGCGAGATATTCTTGCGAAAAATAAATCGCATATCAAATCAATTTCAATATCCATAAAAGTATGTGGTAAAACAGTAAATAAGCTGGATAAACTGGATTTTTTTGTTAATCTTTTTTTGGGAGAGCAGGTTTTCGGCAAAGGCGAATAAATAGGTTGATATTTGGTTGGATGAAGAAACTTGTTTCATTTGATTACGTCGCCGAAGAAAAATGATTATGATGGGGTTAAATGATTAAGGTCAAAAAATATTTTGAGGTAAATATATTCGGCGCAATTAACTTTGGTCCAGTCACTTTCAAGATGCATTTTTTTATTTCCAAACTATCGATTCTAATAGATTGGTTCCGTTCTCGTTCTCAATGACCTCTGAAAAGGACGTAAATAGGGAGATAACAATGTGATGTGCACCAAACTACGACTACCCTCCACCCTCCCACGCGTAAAGGAATAACATTTTTACTGGTGTCCTAATTTATTTCAATAGATATATGTATAACAGGTAGAAATGTTTCGTTTTTGGTACTACTCAAGTGCAGAAATAATTGATGAACCTTATCGAATTTATAAATGAATCGAGTATCAAGTTACTTGAATCGTTTTATTGTACATTTGGTTGAAATAAAATTTCATTGTCTTGTGTCAGGAGACCGTAAAAATATCTTTGGAGAATGGGCAAAACAAATAGAACAATTCAAATTACATGTTTTATACATAAATTTTGTGGTTTTGTTGGGAATAATTATTTAAAGTGAGAAAAATGAGCCTCCTTCTCATCAGTTCGTTCATGTCTACGTCAAGTCAAGTAGTCAAGTCTATTTAGGCGTTACAGAGGCAGGTAAAGAGCCGTGCTGTGATGTGCTGTACGTACGAGGAACAAGTTTTGTACAAATTCCCATTGTTTAACAAAATGATGGTGAGGGCGATTAAAAATAAAGTACAAAATTGCAATGTTGTCTTCTTCACGCTTTAAAGATGCTCCTTGTACGTCAATAAAACATAGAATCGTGTGTTTTAAGTTGGTGTTCAGCCTGTTTCTATTAATTTACCAGTTGACTTGCTTCCTACTATTAAAAGTAGATAAACTCTGCCTACAACAACAGCACGTGTTATGAGATAAAAAAGAGCTAAAGTTGATAAAGTAGCTAAGACGTCATATAATACAACATGTGTAATACGACCCCAGTTCTGAGAATAACTTTGACAGACAGACTTATGAACAACAAGAGTTATTCAAGTTTTCAGTTTCAAAGAAGAAATAAAACTTGCACATGCCAAATATCAAATGTACTTATACTTATGTATATTCCACACGTGTAATTTTTGGCTTTGTAGATGAATCTATGCAATTTGGAAGGAACCGTCATAAATTATAATCAAAATTAACTAATATATTTTTTACCTTAATGATACATTGACCTCGACTAATGGACATTTTGTATTTTACTTTTGCAGAGTATATTAAAAGCGTAGTATGCAAATTGAATCGTCAGTCACCATATCATCATCGTCAGCAACCAACCAGCAAATACTTAGGAATATCTTCTTTCAGTTATCTTTAAAAAAATTGGTGCTATTTTATGCTTGGGTAGGACCAGGAAGGAAGTAATGAGGAAAGGAAGTTTGACCTCGACGCATAAAATTCAAAGACTTGAATTAAATGCTTGCATTATTCATTGCATGGTTTTGAGTTTTATGTAATGTCATTCCAATTTGTTCCAAAAAAATAAACAAAGATGCACACAATGTTCAAATTGCTGTATCTAAATTGTAAAAAGATGCTAAATGCCAATTTAAGTTCATATGGAACTAACGGAAGTTTTGGGTTCAAGGTTGGCTGATGTGTATGGGAAATAGAATATTTCCAAAAAAAGATCGCACCTTTAATTTTTAAAGCGTTAATTTCACGTAATTCAAACTAGTTCAGTTACTTGATGCACGAGTTTTGGAAGTGGATCATAACAGCAGCCGCATTAATTTATATTTTCTAAAATAAATCTCATTAGCCTCAAAAATACCGATTCGAAAGTACACAAGCCAAACAAATTATTATCCACTATCACGTATCAAGTATGTAAGTTATGTCAAATAACACGACAACCCATATTTGCTTTGTCTATTTGAATACTATTGAGATTCGGTGAGTAAATATTTATCTCATGTCTTTGCACGAGATGTGTGATATAACTACATAGACAAGGAGTGGGTGGAATTGGTACCTGAACTGACAAATGTTTGCACAGTTTTCAGAGAAAGTCATTTACTCATTACTTTTTATCAAGAGGATGATTATCTAAATTAACCCACGCATGTGATCATCATTAAAAAGAGCAGAGTTCCATGTGTAATGTGCTGCCCACTAATTACCCTAAGAAGTATGGATTATAGATTAATATAAGCAGTGAAAAGATAACTCTTAATGGCAGGCGCTGTTTCTCTGTCCCCCAAGAAAGGTCAAACGCAATTCAACTCATTTGTCTTTTACCCTTTCCTCTAACCTCTGGAGTTAAAATGGCTCGTCTAACTTTAATTCAGATTTTTATGCTTTCCGCATTACTTGGCCTTTCCCATGGACTTCTTGATCCCGATCTTATAAAAAACGTGGTATCCGGAGGCAAATCCGATGTTCTCGTTCACTTTTCCGGTGAAAATTCCCAAGTGATCGAAAACATTGAATCAAGGTCATTTTTAAATCGTCTCGTCAAAGTTAAGGCGCTTTGCACTGGGCTCCATTCCCTTTCCGACTACACACAAAGTCCTGTAATCAAGTTCCTTGAAGGATATGGAGTAAAATTTCAGTCGTTTTGGGCGAGTAATCAACTGGTCATTAGAGAAGCCAAGTTGTTTCTGCTTCAAGCTGTGGACGCATTTCCCCAAGTGAGTCGCATTCAAAGGCTTCCAGTTATCAGGCTTTCTCCCCTGCAATCTTCATTAAGACCTCTGGCCAACACTACTGTTCAATGGGGCGTCGCGAAAATTCAAGCTGATCAAGTTTGGTCTACGTTTAACACTACTGGGGAAGGAGTTGTTGTGGCCAATATTGACACAGGAGTTAGAGGGACTCATGAAGCGTTGGCTTCAAACTGGAGATCGGATCATGGCTGGTATGATCCCTACACTAACACCACTACTCCAAATGATAACAATGGTCATGGAACACATACAATGTAAGCACAAAAAATAAAATCTCGAGTCACCCCAAAAATATTTTATGTCTGAGCAAATCAATATTTTCCTATAAAAACTAAACAGGGGTACTATAGCGGGTCAAGGTGGAATTGGCGTCGCACCTGGCGCTCAATGGATTGCTTGTCGTGGTTGTGGAAGTAGCAGTTGTGATGCAGCTCAATTGCTTGCTTGCGGACAGTGGATGCTCAGTCCCACCAATCCAGATGGCAGTGATCCCGATCCCACAAAGATTCCCGATGTGGTCAGCAATTCCTGGGGATCCAACATTGGAAATGATGACTGGTACAATGCCACCATAGAGGCTTGGAAGGCTGCAGGAATTCTTCATGCATTTGCAATTGGAAACAGTGGACCCGCTTGTAGAAGTGGAGGATCTCCGGGTGATCAACCAACAACATTCAGCGTGGGCTCCACAGATAAAAATGACAAGCTATCTATTTTTAGTTCAAAAGGACCTGCTGGTGTTTACCCATCAACGTATACTAAACCAGAAGTAAATATTTCTTCAAGTGATAAGACTTTAACTGCGTGTCATGGTCATTTCATAGCTCTAATACGTTCACATATTATTTTCATAGATCGCTGCCCCAGGAAGCAACGTCTACTCTGCTTGGTATAATAATGATACGTCCTACAACACCATCTCAGGAACTAGTATGGCCACACCCCATGTCGCAGGCACAATAGCTTTAATGATCTCTGCCAATCGTCAAAAATCTGGGGACAACGCAGCCAAATTGAGTTTCGGCGACACTGTTCAGTACATTGAAAAGACTGCGGATACTCAATCTTTAACCGTCTCATTTCCAAATTACAGATGTGATGGTATGTTCTTTGGTAGGAACACATATCCCAACAATCAGTTTGGTTATGGTAGGATAAATGCTCTGAATGCCGTTAATGCAACAGTGAACGGCTTGCCCCAGAGTAGTAAGACTACAACAAATGATTTACAAGAAATTCTTGTTACTTTTTAAGAAACTTTTAAACAATATTTTAACTTAAATATTACATTTTAATGGCAAAATAAAATTATTCATATCATAAATCTTGTTGAGTTTTCTACCAAAATATTTTTATGCATACTATCAAATCATTAAATGGTACCATATATGTAAAGTAAGGTATTTCCCTTCCAACTTTGTTAATTATCAACTTTCAACTTTGAGAAAATATCAGGATATGAACAGGTAGTCCTGTTTTTCAAAAAATAAGTTTAACAAGCCTGCTTTTCTGTGGTTTAATTGATTCGACAACTGTTTCAGCCAAATGCTTATTTGAAATCAACGAGGTCACTTGCTTTGACGATGGTTGTTGTACGCATTTCTGGATTGCGAACCTCTGAACTTATTTTAAAACATAAACCACTTACATATGAAACATGCATTCGGAAATGGGAGATGTATGTAATGAGCTGAAGGACAGATCAATTACGTAGAAAATTTACTAGTATCCAAGTAAGTATTTACTCATATGTATACTCATTTGTTAAAATCGAACCTGAAAGAATGAATAATCCATTTTAAAAAACAAAAGACTTGATTATTAGGATGCAATTAAATTTGCCTAAATGCCATTTCACATATTTTTGTGGTTGAAATTAAATGAACTATATGTTTTCTCAACAGATGTAGAAATGATAACTCAAGTAATAAATTCATTAAATGTCAGGAAAATCCTGTTTAATGGGCATTTATAAGCAGACTGAAATGATCCTAGTTTTGTCATTCTTGTTTCATCTGTACCCAAAGATAACTAGGAAACGACACGAGAGGAATCCAAAACATGAAGTCGTCACAGCTATTTCTATGCTGTGCTGGCGTCTTTGTGACAGTATCAGCAACTGCCATAATCGACCCCAGCCTAAAGCAGCGTTTCCTCCTTCCTGGAAGCGGTGGTGGAGGTGATACCCAAAACGTAATGATTTCTTTTACCCAAGGTATTGACACGGTTATCAACCAAATCAACCGAATGAACTTTTCAAACTCCGCGGAAAAACGAACTGCACTTACCAACGCACAACAAACATTTTCCGGTGCTAGCCAAGGCCAGCTGAAAACCTTTTTGAATTCTATGGGAGTCAACTATGAATCCTTTTGGATTAATAACAAAATGATCGTCCCAAATGTCAACTCTGGTTTAGTCAACGCCATCTCAAATATCCCCGGAGTTGCCAAGATAGAGAAGGAGCCAGTTGCCAACATTGAACTTCCTTTTGCTGGGGAACAACAACTGGAAGAAATCAAAAACTTGAATAGATATGCCAGACAATCATCGGTAGAATGGGGCGTTGGAAAGATTCGAGCTGACAAAGTTTGGGGATCTTACGACGGAGAAGGAGTCGTTGTCGCTGGTATTGATACAGGCGTCCGTTACACACACGACGCTCTTAAGGACAATTATAGAACTAATTACGGATGGTATGATCCCTACGAAAAAACTACATTACCAAATGACCAGAATGGGCATGGAACACATACCATAGGTAAATATTTAAACGAATTTGTTGTATTTTATTGCATAAATTTCATTCAAACACTTTCTTAAATAGGTACAATCGCTGGCAACAATGGAATCGGAGTTGCACCAGCAGCAACTTGGATTGCATGCAAGGGTTGCAACTCTAACTCCTGCTCTGGTTCTGCACTTTACGCATGTGGACAATGGGTTCAGTGCCCCACCGATCCCAACGGCAATAACAGAGATTGTAGCAAAGCTCCTGATGTAAATTTTTTAACCTAAAAATGAACCCAGATATGGTTTATTACTTAAGAAATGTATTTTCCCTTTCAAAACTTAGGTGGTGTCAAACAGCTGGGGTGGAGGCAGTAATTCGAATTGGTATGATGACATCATCAAGTCTTGGCAAACTGCAGGTATTGTACCAGTGTTCAGCATTGGAAACTCTGGTCCAAATTGCAACACCGCTGGATCTCCTGGCGATCGTCCCAATGTCATATCAGTGGGAAGTACTGAATCCAATGAGCGAATTTCTAGATTTAGCAGCAGAGGTGCAAGCAGTGATGGAAGTTTGAAACCTGAAATTGTAGGTTATTCACATTTGAGAAAACATAATAGCCTAATATTACACTAACCAACCTAATACTTCCAAACTCGTACTCTATAGTCTGCTCCTGGTGGAAATGTGAGATCCGCATGGCACACCGGTAATTCTACCTACAATTCCATTTCTGGAACTTCTATGGCTTGCCCCCATGTCAGTGGCGTGGTTGCTTTGATGCTTGAAAAGAACCCATCCGCAAGTTTCACCCAAATTTTCAACGCAATAACCAAGAGCGCTGTGACTAGTACATTGGACAGAACTGGCGCAAACACTTGCAACTCGAGATCTAGTACCCGTTATCCCAACAACGTTTTTGGATACGGTCGCATTGATGCTGTTAACTCTGTTAACGCTATCTAATAATATAAAACCAAACATCACTTTTTTCGAAAAAGTGTAAAATTGAATAACGCATACAAATAAAAAACTAAATCTTTAATGGCACTAATCTGCATTGATTTTTTAATCCATTCGTTAATAACTAGAACGAGCATCATATCATATATGACTCATAAAACATGATTTTTCTGCATATATTAAGTACGTAAAATGTTTGCCAAAAGATTCAGAATTTAAACAGGTGCTATTTTTATAAGCTGATTGCTTTTCTGTGGCTTATCCTGTTTGACAATTATTGTTCCAACTAGTCAATGTCAATCGCTTCTCTTCAAACTTACGAGATTAAACTTACTCCGTCTGTCTGCATTGATACTTCTGTACAATTTTTGCAAGAAGCAACCATTAACCATTTGTTCAAATTGAACCAGTATGCAATGTCCAAGTAGTAAGTATGTACATATATTTAACATAAATGGTTTTAACTTCAATTTTACAACTTTTTTGTGGTAAACATTTGCCAAGCAGAAATCATAACTTTTGTCTCATAGGTATTCAATATCATGGAAATCCTGTTTGGTGGACATTAAAGAAGGAGAAACTCCCATTTATTTTATGTTCTTATTTCATCTGAACAACTAAAGGCAACTATAAGTTAAAAGTATGAGGTTACCCCAGCTATTCCTTTGCTGTGCAAGCGTTTTCGTGACAGTTTCTGCGACTGCCATCATTGACTCCAGCCTTCAGCAGCGTTTCCTGCTTCCTGGAAATGATAATGGTGGAGGTGAAACCCAAAACGTCATGATTTCTTTTACCCAAGGTATCCAAACGGTTATAAACCAAATCAACCGCATGAACTTTTCATGTATCTTGGAAAAACGTACAGCTCTTGTCAACGCACAAAAGAAATTTTCTGACGCTAGCCAAGGTCAACTCCAATTATTTTTGAAATCCATGGGAGTCAACTACGAATCCTTTTGGATTAACAACAAAATGGTCATTCCAAATGCCAACCTTGGTTTAGTCAACACCATCTCACATATCCCCGGAGTTGCCAGGATAGAGACGGAGCCAGTTGCCAACATTCTTCCTTTAGTTAGTGATGACGATGACCAATTGGAGGATTCCAAAAACTTGACTAGATTTGCTAGACATACATCAGTAGAATGGGGCGTGGCAAAGATTCGTGCTGACCAGGTTTGGAGGTACTTCAGAGGGACGGGAATCGTTGTCGCTGGCATTGACACTGGTGTCCGTCATACACATGAGTCTCTCAGGGGCAGATGGAGAGAAAGTTATGGATGGTTCGATCCCTATGATAAGACTTCAACACCAAACGATGGGAATGGACATGGGACTCACACTATGGGTATTTATTAAATTTCGCAATTACTAGACGTATAATTATTTAGTAGTCAGGTAAAAACTTTCTATGGCTTTGATATAGGTACAATAGCTGGTAGGAATGGAATCGGAGTTGCACCAGAAGCAACTTGGATTGCATGCAAGGGTTGCAACGGCTCCTGCCGTGTGTCTGCACTCTACGCTTGCGGACAATGGATCCAGTGCCCTACCGATACAAGCGGCAATAACAAAGATTGTAGCAAAGCTCCTAATGTAATTATATTGAACGCGCCGCGTCAATAATCCGTGTCAATATTATATAATATTTCATGAATCTAGGTTGTTTCAAACAGCTGGGGCGGTGGTAGTGGTGAGGATTGGTATGATGGCATCATTGAATCTTGGCAAACTGCTGGAATTATTCCAGTGTTCGCCATTGGAAACTCTGGTCCAAATTGCAACACTGCAAGATCCCCCGGTGATCGTCCCAATGTCATATCTGTAGGAAGTACAGATTCCAACGAACGAATTTCAAGATCTAGCAGTAGAGGTCCCAGTATAGATGGAAAATTAAAGCCTGAGATTGTAAGTTGTTCACTTGTATGAGGTTTTATTCAACGTAAATTCATTCGTAACTAAATGTTTTACATGCCTATAAAAAAGTCTGCTCCTGGAGTTAAAATCCGTTCAGCATGGCATACTGGCGACACCGTGTATAAATCTATTTCTGGAACTTCTATGGCATGCCCCCATGTCAGTGGCGTGATTGCTTTGATGCTTCAAAAGGTGCCTACAGCGACCTTTAAGCAGATTTTCAATAGAATTACCAGCAAAGCTGTGACAAAAAGTTTGGATACTGAAAGCGAAAATACATGTGACCTAAAATCTCAGAAGAGTTTTCCCAATAACGTTTTCGGATACGGTCGCATTGATGCCGTAAACTCTGTTAACGTTCCTGTGTCACTTACATGAGGCTCTAATCGACATGCATTCTTAATGTACTCAGCAAATAACCAACACAAATAAAAACGTCAAATTAAGATTGTAAGGCAGTTGTGTTTAATGGCACCACGTCCGCAGTGATATTGTAAATATATTTTATAGAGAGTATCATGATAATGTTTTTTGTTAGCTTATCAATTTTTTTATATAGGGTTCACAAGTTACATACACAATACACATACGTTGCGAATTACATATGTATAGAGCTGATAAAATAAACCCTGCCATCTCCTCACCTGAATAGTAAATTAATGGATTTTTACATAAGTGTAATATGAATATTTTAGTGTGCTCTGCTCACTTTCTTTTTGGAGTGCAGTTACGTAAAATTTAGGTAGGTATGTATAGTAATAGTAATTATCTTGTAAAGGTAATTTTTTGATGATAATCTCTGGGTCCTTATTTGCTTGCTCCCCTTTTCCTTGCTCAGAGCATTGGCATTCTGATAATTTTCCTGTTCCCTTTGACAGCTCCCTCGAGCTCCATGTAGTATTTGAAAACATGGTAGATCATGTACGCTGGACAAATAAAGCTCAACACGTACGAGAAGCTGTACATGTTATAAACAAAGAGGGTAACGTTCACTGCCACATCCGTGATGATAAAAATGATTGTTGCGTTGCGCCAAAATTTCATCATCTTGAAGGCCTCCTCGGGAAAAATCCACTGCGAAACAAGAAAAAAATAGAACAGATATGAGAATGAGAATATGGAGGAGGATCATGATATGATGATGGTGATCTGATCATGTATGCAATATTCATACCAAAGCAATGTCATACATGCATGTTACATGTTACAGTTACATCATAGAATGTACATATATTGGAACTTGAGACTAAAGGGTGGTTCACAGTTCTTACGTCAATAATACACTGCACAGGAGTATTTTATGCAACTTACAAGGAACAAGAAAAAAGCTTAAAATTTTACATGTAATTGAATTGAGCTTTCAGAAATAACCTCAAGAAGGTAAATTTTGAATTATAGTTAAGTTACTTCGGCGAAAAAATGAGTTCAAGTTGCAGTCAATGAATGATTGTCACATCAAGTTTGAAGAATAAAAAAGAAAAAAGTCAAAGTTGCGCTTTGAGTGCAAAAATTTCCAAGGTTAGCAACGATAAATGCAGAAATGTGTGTACATTCTACATAATCTCTTTTCGATGAAAGCTTGGAATCGTAAAATTGTCACATGAATTATGAAACACCCTTTACCAAGCACACACAGCTCCAGCCTAGTTCACATAATATAAAGTTCTTACAAAATCGGTAGCGTGAAGTAACTGCATGCTTGAGTACAGTTGGAGAAAGGCAATTAATAGGAACACAAAAGTCATCAGCCACGACATCCAAAGGAATCCTGTGAAAGTAGGTGTTTTGCATTATTAAGTCTTTTTTCATCCACGCCACTACCATCACACTCGTAAATATTTGTTGTTGCATAAAAGCATGAAAAGAAAAGAATGGATGAAAATTGATGGAAATAAAATTACTGTTCATTTCCTCCGGCGGCGGCAACGAGTAATACTTTCTAAAGTGCTCCTCCACATGTCCCGTGCTCCAGAACTCTACTGATACGTTTGTCCCAACCAGCATTACAATCACCAGCAAGTATATCGCCAATGTGGAACATATCTTGAAATTTTTATGAATTTTTTTTTCATGACACATAAAAGTCCACAAAAAATGCTAAATAGCCTCACTATTGAGTATAACTACATGCGTTTAAGTAAAATACATGTTTAAAAATTTATAAATATTTACCAAATGTCCATATCCAACCCATTCAGCTTTGCTCCGCCACTGAAAATTCTCCATTGTATTTCCTCCGAATCAATTATTAATTCTTCTTTTCTTAAAAATTAATTACTCAACACCACCACCTTTCTCCCTGCATACTAAAACATGTAAGACGAATAGACGTAAAATCTTGATTAAAAATATATATGTATATTTTGCGTCCTTTTGTTTCCAGGAATGTTCCCTAATATTTCAACGGTTTTTGTCGCAATAAAGCTTGGTATTTTTTTGTGGTCACTGTGAGAAAGAAAGGCACCCAATTTTTTATACTTAGACAAGCAGGTGAAGGATATGCAGATAGCACAGCACAAAGCACACTCACAACACAACCAGAGAGAAAAGAAGACACAAAAAATAGCTGCTTCCTTTGCTGAAATTGAAGTAACGGTTCCAACAACAACGGTTTGCTTGACTGACGTTCGTTGTCTCTCAAAAAAGCTAATGAGAAGCAATCACGTTGAGTCCAATCAAGTTACACCATGCGACTGACTAATGGACTACAATCTACCAAACTACTTCTACCACTAAGTTTACTTCGACTGTGGATATGGATTTGTGGATGGAGGACAACTGAAGACGGCGACAAGAACGACAACGACACAAATGCATAATACTCTCTCATACATACATTTTAACACTCAGACACTAACCTACTTTAAACAAAGAACCTGGATGGGTATTCATTTTGCGCTTGTTGTTAGAATGGGAATTGCATGAAAAAAAATCCAGCAGTAAAGTAAAAGCAGCATAGCATAATAATGAAACATACAATGTACATATAAAAAACCTTATCCATACAAACATAGCCATACATTCCTTTCCCTCCACACACTATTTTGCTACTTTCCCCACCACCAAAAACCAACATCATCGCTTTCAAGAACCGGAGGTCTGGAAAACTGCACCACTCTCTGGAATTGCTCCCCATTTTATTCTTCTGGCAAAAAGCAGCAAAAAAAATTGAACATGCACAAAACTGCTGCGGATAGTGCGGATATTTCTGACATGCACAACAAGACATTTAAACTCACATGTGTACACTCACTCATACATACCAAAAGAAGAAGAAAAAAAAATCCTCTGCAAAAGGAAACGACTCAAATATATATTAAATGTATACAATATACCACCAAAGCAATACTAACAAAATAGCATAACATCACATAACATAACAGCAGCAGTAGCACCACCGCGGCCGCCGCCACCACCACCAGAAACAGCAACACCATTTTGTTTATATACGGCGATGACGATCATGACGATGATCATGATATGCCTCTGTCTTTTTTACTTTGTTCGCCTTTGAAAATAAAAAAATGTATAAGACAAAAGGCAAGACAAGTTTGGGGAGTTTAGCGTATAAAGGAGGCGGTGTACAAAGTAGAAAATAAGTAGTGGTGGAGGGAGGAGGACTTTAGTATTAAAATGTTAAACCACATAAAAAAGGACATTGTAAAATAGCGATATATGCATACATTGTAAAAAACGAGTAAGAAAAAGTGAGCAAAATAGGCAGAGAATTTTTTTATAGTTTACTTGCGTGTTGGTTCAGTGATGCAGAGAGTGAGAGAGAGAGAAACAGGAGGTGTGTATATAAAGTTAAGAGTTTGCATGTTAGTTCGATGAATGACGAAAAGAAAGCAGTAAAAAAAGAGTTTGGCTTTGACTTCAATTGGCTTTGTTGTCTCAGCTAAAAAATCTGCATTGCATGCAACCCAACAAAAAGTAAAGTCAACACTAGTACAATATATGAGCAGTAGCAGCACGGGTATAATTACAAAGGGTGACATGACAAACTCACTAAAATAAAAATACTCTTAACTCTCTGCTTTTATGTAGTAAAAATAAAACAAAAGCAATTGGAATGGGATTTTGGTTGGGGAGAGTGCGGAGAAAATGAAAAGGCTGCGGAGAGAAAGAGAGAGAGGCTCTGGAGACTAGTAATATTTTTTGAGCTATTTATATCGAGAAAAAGCTGACACCAAGATACTCCAGTTCCCAGTCCCGCCGACTAGTGGACTGGGTTACACACACACACGACACACACACTCTCTTTCGGATTGAATTAAATTGTCAGTATAAATTTCAATGTCAACTTTGGAAATGGGAACGGAATTGTATTTTTATTTCTTAATCAGAAAACAAAAAGGTTAAAGAAGAAAGTGGTGGGGTTTATATTACAATTTTTCTCACAAATTTACTTAGAATGTTTGTTAGTCTCCCTCTGTCTGTTTGTATTTAAAGATGTTAGTCACGTTTCTAAATAACTCGTCATACATGTATCCAAAGAATAATATAGACATAAAGTAAGCGAGTTCGTACGTTCGTGGCATTATTTCAAGCAATTTCTTTGAATTGTACCTCTAGTACCTAACCCAAAATGCTAAGCTGTTTTTCTCCTTTGTTCATTTCATCCTTTTCCTGCAAAATGCCTTGAGCTAGAAAACATGCTACGTACGTATACAACATTGCCGCAAGTCTCGAGCTTTTACAGCAAATTGCATCTCGTTCTCAATAAATTATGCATTTTGTTATCTGTATGATTTGATTATCCTTTTAATGAACTCTGGGAAAATGGGTACTTTCACTTTGGGCATTGGGAACAACGATGATCATATCATGATCGTCATCGTCGTAATCATCACCATCACCATTTCCACAATTTGCCAAAGAAGTGAAAGCTCTTTGAGTAGTGTGTTTATTTCCTAAAAGAGGTCCACACATGTCGACTAAACAATCGAAATGCTTTGTACTTTCACTCGCAATATGAAACGAGAAAAAATAGCCAAAGAAATTTGGCTGCTGTCAATGTCAAGTTGACTACAAATTCGGATTCCTAAGTTAATTTATTTCCTTTTCCAAGTAAACTACACAGAATTCACTGAAAATCACTCATACAAACAAACTTCAACTTTGACATGGAAAATAAAGGCATATGTGTAACGTGTACTTTGTGTTATATTATCCTTTTGTTATCACCTTCTAACAATAGAATATTCTTCACCATTGTTCTCTCCCAAATGTCATCCAAGCATGCCTACAACTTTTCCATTGAATTCTCTAAAATAAGAGTACATTAGACTATATCATTACTTATCATTATCATCACCCCCATTTTACCAACTTGAAATACATGCAATTAAATATGTCAAATTCATCGCAACAAATATGTAATACACAAGCAATGCATGTATGTAGTTTGTGTAAAATTATTACAGCAGTCAGATTTCCAGATTCCAGCTCCCTCCCTTTTCATTTACGTTCTCTTCAGTCAGCCAGCTCAGCTTAGTCCAGTCATGTTTTAATCCACAGAGGTTCAAGGTGCAGAAGAGCCAGCCAGAGAGCTAAACCAAGAATATGATCATCAACACTAACACACAGGATACCAGCAGCAACGGTTGAACGCTTGGATGAGTCGTTACGGTTGTGTGGTTTCACTCAATACACAAAATAAAATGCCTATTCATCCAACATTTGTATAAAATCCTCCAAAATAATAGCGGAATCCATTTCACCACATTTCACTGACATACTAATAAAAAGTGTGAATGAATAGTACATGGTAATGATAATACGCATACCATTTGGTATAATTGCTCTCCATAAAATGCCTTGCTGAAAAGATGAAAACGTTGTGCTCATTTATTTCCAATTTAAAAATCCAAACCTACGTATAAGCAACCAAATCAAATATCCCAATATTTGCGTTCAATTTTCACCTGAAACAATCCTCTCGTTTCTAAACATCATTATCGTTATCTTCGCAATGTACCACCACCACCACTAAATTACAAACATAATAATTTGGAAACGAGCCCAATATGGCTTTTCCAAAATTCCTAGGAAAAAATAATCATCTCATCTCACTTTACATTTTTTTATTGATTTCTCAAGCTTGATGTCATTATCATAATGACAAGAAAAGCTGTCAGTGTTTCTGCAAAGTAAACAAACTGAAAATAAAAAATAAAATAGAGATATTTTATTTTATGACAGATATCCTCTGAGTTAAAAATAAATACGCCTTGAGCTCACATCACAACACCATCACCACCACCCATTCCACAAAAAAAGATGCAGGCACAAATTTTTGCTTTGCTTTTTTTCTTTCTCTCCTGTCCAACCAAACTATCAGGCTATTATTCTTATTCTTATGCTTAGAATTTTTTACTTCTAAAACCGGAGGAGAAATCGAATCCCGGCATTGTGACGACAAAAACCCAAAAAGAGAGAATAGTGAAAAAAGGAAGCTGTGGTGCTTTCTAGTGTGTGGATGTTGCTTTCTCTGGAGGTAGATGTGATGCATAGTCGTCTCTTTTTTCATCCTCATCTCTCTTTCCAGACTCACACAGCTCAGCCAGCTAACAGACTAGATTTTCTCTTTTCCATCTATGTGTACGTTTTTAAGAGAGTCCCCTTCCATCCGCTCAGCTCAGTCTCTACTTTCCCTCACAGTCGACCGGGTTGTCAGTTGCACTGAGAGAAAGAGGCTGAGTCTGAGCCGATTCATCTCTTTTTTTAGTGCACGTTTCCCCATCAAAACAAACAGAGAGCATTCCAGTTCAACTGATACATTCCACCATACAACCAACCAACCACCACCGTTACTTTATTGTCTATTCTTGTGCTCTCCTCTCTTTCTCTTCCAATTTTTTTGACAGACAACGGAAGTCTAGTCTGTGCAGTAATAATAAAGGAGAGCAAAAGAGGTTTTGGTTTTTGAATAAACCAAAAAGCTTCACTCATCATCATGTATCATCAACAAACAAGAAGAAAATAGTGGTGTGTGCTTCTTTTTTAATGCTCATCCTCATTCTCATCCCCTAACCAAACTAAGCCATTGTTACGTTTTTACAACAACTTAACAACAAGCAGACATACTGGCTTTAGAAAAAGACTAGACTACAATGCTCTCTTTTTCTTTTCTTTTTTTCTCAATGCAATGACAGCTTTATTATTGTCATCATCTCATTGTGAGAGGAGGATTTTTTATTTTCTTTTTACAAAAGTCTTCCACCATTCCATTAGTGTAGAACAGTAACAGATAATGTTGCCTCATTACTTGCAAAAGAAGTAGGGAAGGAGAAGTGGAAAAAAAGAGCAATTAGTCAGAGGAGCCATCATCCTCATTACTCGGCACTTTGGCACTACCCATGTGTCTCGCCTTCAAAATTACTTTGTTATTTTTTTCTCCGGTGGTACCTATGTATATGTGGTTGTCTCTGCACTGTGTGTATGTATCATCATTGCAAATGATGATGATGATGATGATGACGATGAGCAAAAATCATTAAAGGAAAATAAGCAGAAAGTACAGTAATTGCATTGTTTCCTGTCTGTCTGCATTAGTGGCGTGGCGTGATGTTGTAGTTCTCTGTTCTCTTCTCTCAAAATGGAAACTGTACTACACATTCAGATAGACAGCTTATTTTGAAAATTTACAAAGTTCGTTATAGTTTGGAAAGTTGCAGAGAAAATAATTTCAGAGCAGAACAAAAAAGTTCCAAAAAACAAACTAAAATATAAAGACGTATATAAAGCAGCTAAAAACATAAAGTTTTATGAAAGTGAGTCGAGTGTGTGTGTGTATATATTTATCTATGTAAGTATTTTTTGCTGCACTGCAAAGTGGGCAAAATAGACGCGTGCGTTATTTATGAAGGAAGCTAAAAGAGAAAAGCCATTCAAATATTTTTCTTGTCTGACTCTTCTCCCTATTATTATTGCTATTGCCTCTCTTTCTCTCTCTCTCTGATTGTCTGAACGAGTGAGTTTTTCAGTGTGTGCATTCTTGTGGATCCTTACACTTTTTCTCTCTATCTATCCCTTTCTCTGCACTAAACCGCCACAAGCGCAACGGAAATTCAAATTCATTACTTAAATAACCTTACTTTTTACCTTGTACGAAGGCAAGGGAGTTAGAGAGAGATGTAGCATCTCTCTTTCTCTCCCTCTCCTTATCGCTCAAGTTAGCAGCGGTTAATACTTTCACGTTTCACTTTATTTCGTGCTTTTATCCTGGTCTAACCCTGGCCAATACACAACATAACCCTTTCTTTTCTCACTGAGAACCTGACTGTTTGCCTCCGACTTATTTTTTTTCTTCTCTGCAGCACCATCAGCCATTGATCTCTACTGATCGCTTTCACTGTTATGGTGGTGGTCTCTGGTCTAGTTTGGTCTGTTTAGAGAGTTCAGTTTATGTTCTCAGAGAGCAACGTAATGTAATGCACCATTTTACCACAAACTAATCCCAGATGGGACTACCAACTTAATTGCCAACCTGCTATACACTATACAAGGCAAACATATTAGACAGACTTATATTTCTGGGGAATCACGTGTATCGCTGGGAGAGAAAAAAAAAACTTGTACCTTTTCTGATCAACTTTTTCTCATGTAGGGAAATAACTTGTTCATCAAATGGTCAATTTAATTGTTCTGCTGCCACAACCCAAAAACCCAACAAACCTAGTGTATTTTCCTGCAGTAATCCGCCAATTTAAATTGGATATTTAGTTTTAGTTTTTCACTTTGAGAATTGCATGTCTGCCGCCGTCGTTGTGACTCTTGAAGCTCTATTTGTGGGCACACATAAAAATATCAAGCAGAAAAAGGTACCCCCATTCAAAGCAATTCCCATTTCCACTAATTTTGGTGCTCACACACCGGCAATTTGGCAGCTGGAGCCATTTCAAGCCAACGAGCGAAAATAAATAAATAGAAAAATAGGTTTGGCTGTGAGACTTGACTTGACTAGTATGTTATCCTTAAGTGGCGTACCCTTTTCTTGAAGAAGGGATATATCTACCACCCATCTTATTTGCTTTTCTCCACTGATGTAAAAATATACATCTAGAAAAAAACGCATGTACACACATTACATTACACCAGTGAAAGCAATGCTGGTAGTGCGGTAATGCTTTCAAGTTCCCGATAGCTTTGAACATGATCATCATTATCTGAATCTTTTATAATTCTCTTTTTCGAAGGAGGAAAGTGGAATGGAATGGGAAATTGAGGTGGACTTGTACTGCTTCTGACAAAAATAAGGAATCTGAGATGAAATGAAGTAAAAAAAGCATGCACGAATGTACCTAATGCTTATATACATAATAAGATGAATCTACTTCAAGATGAACCACTCCACCACCACCATACCATCATCACAATCACCATGATCATCACATCACTGACTACCTAACAAAACGATATGTATATTTATCGAGTCTGCTGCCTAGTGTGCTGGTATGGTGGTGATGTTGTTGCTCCTTGAACAAATCCCCAAGTTGTATTCATCCCGCGTTTCCATTCTCCATCCTCCTCCACAACTGCCTGTACCAAAAGCTCCGGGTAAAAAAATCCAGGAAAAAAGGTCTTCAGATCTTTCCTTCCTCAAAAGAATTTTCGCATTCATTCATTTTCTCCATTTTCTCTACTCAACTCACTCTCTTGAGCAGCTGTGGCGTGAGTGTGTGTGTATCGTGTCATGTGTGCAAATGGCAAACCAAAATAGAGCTTCTTTTCCATCTCTCTTCTTCCTCACCAGCAGCATGTATTACTTATGCATGCAATTGGTAATCCTCCTCCTCTTCCACCACCCATATCAAAAGAATAAGAAGAGAGGACCAACAACTGAGCAAAGAAATTTTTTGGAACACTTTCAATTTTTCTTTGGTCTTTTCTTAAAATATTTTAAGCAAGTAAAAAGCTCTCATTCTATCGTATCTGCAACACAAAACACACATTTGATTACATAATGTAAAGACGACGTAGTATTTTTGGTGCTTACACACCGACTAGCCGACCGACCGGCTTTCTCTATTTTTTGTCTGTCTGTCTCACTGACTCTGTGACTTCACTGCGTGTTTTCTTTTCCTGATGGTAGTGTTGTTGGGTCATGGATGGATCGTCACCATTTTGTTTTCTCTAAAAAATCTTTCCAAGGCTTTCTTTGCCTGCTGCTTCACAGCTTTCCAAAAAAGAGAAAATGATTTATTCAATGACACAAGTAAGCGAACAAGTGATCCCAGTGATCAGTGAACCATGTAGTATGCTGTATGGTGCATTTAATGTAATGTAGTATATCTCTCTGATTGTCTCGAAAGATCTCTGCAGTAAAAAAGGGATCACTTTTGTCTCTCAAACTGGCACTCTCTCTCCTTAAAAAGGAATTATTCATGGAAAACCGTTCCGGAAATAAAACGTTATGAAAAGGTTACTCTTTCGAATTACTCGTTTTTTTTGAAAAAAGGAAAAATTCCGTAAAAGTCTGACCAAATAGTATTTTTTTTCGTCTCGTCACTCTTTTGCTTTTTAGCGGCAAATTCTTAGTTTTCAGAGACGACCGTCAATGTCGACATAACATACTTGAAAAAGAACTCAAAGCTAGCGAATAATCATAATCATTATAATAATCATGATCATTATTTGGTGTACTTTTTCTCTCTCATGTCTGCTGGATTATTACAAGACTAAAACTTGACGTACACAGAGTTAGTTTCTTAGATAGAGCCAAATGAGAGCCAATAAACCTTTTTATACATTTTTTTCTGGTGCATGTCACAACGTACCACACGATTCCATTTTTTTGTACAATAACAACAGAGTCCCAGCGTCAGCACTTCACCAGAGGCGCTCAGAACAGAGAAAATAATTCTCTTGTCTTGAGCAGAAAAAGGAAAATGAGAATAACAAGAAGTTCTTCTTCAACAGAATCAGTAAAGTCATAAGTTCATAAAAAAGGGTTGGAAAAAGGCAAGAGAGAGAAAGATAAGTATCTCATCTCTTCTTAAGTTTTTTTTCTCGGGCTCCATGTTCATGCTCATATTCTTCTTCTTCTGTCACTGATATCTAATCTGAAAGAGAAGAATAGGAGAGAAAAAAAGTAAAGTTTTTTTCTCTCTCTCGTACTTCTTCTTGTGTGACAGGAGAACATGGAATTGGCGTACCATAATAATAATATTATTACAGAGAGGCAAGTGGCAATGGCAATAATATAGCATGACTGACTATATGACTCTTTCAGTTTTTCTGTACTTTGTACAAGGCCAACCAAGTAAAAAAAGAAGTTTTTTTGGTGCAAGTGACGACGAAGATTCCAAAACTTGAGATTTTTTTGAAGGAGAAAACGAGGTGCAGGCGGATGATGATGATAATGACGTGTGTATTTTCTCAAGGAGAGTATAAAGTAAGCTGCTCTTCAACAGCGTGATCGTGATCATGATCATCACACGATGCTAAGTTGGCTAACAAAAGGAGTAAAAAAAGAAAAGAAAGGAAATGACACACACACAAAAGTTTTGTGAATTGGGATTTAGTTTTTTTGTGCGAGCTGAGAAGATAGATAGAGATAACTGGCTGGTAGAGAGTTTGGAAGGAAAAGAGGGATCATAATGATGATCCTGTTAATGGACGGACACGCTATATCAAACCTTTTTATTTTTTAAAGGAAAAGCTGAGAAAAGGAGAAAAGTCCAGTGTCCAGCGTGTCTGTGTGAGTAGCGTTATTACTACAAAATGAAGATGTTCTTATAATAATGGCTGACTTTACTGATAGTAAATGATAATGTGAAATGTGTCAATGTGATGTGAACGTGAAGTGGGATGGATTCTTGAGAAAGTGTCTAAACGACAAAAATGGTAATTGGAAATGAGTGTTCTTTGAGAAAGTGTCGACATTCCTTTTTAGAAAGTGTAATTTATTAATGCAGTCTCAGTAAAAAATGAACCGGAAATGAAGAAAAAAATCAATGAAACAGAAAAAAACTCTTAAGGATAAAAGTGGGGTAAAGTGAAAGTGAAGTGGGTGCACGCATCCTTTAATTTGGATCATCCGAAAGAAGAAATCGTTGGAAATCGATCCACTATTGGATAAAATTAAGAGCAGGCCAATAAACAAAAGAACAAATCTGCACGGAGGAATATTCACAATAAGTTTGATAGCGTAAGTGACATGTATTTTGCTCCAAATATTTTGTGACGTGACTGGAGTTGATAGTGAGAAAGGATCGGGGATACGTGAACTAAAGTAGATAAATCTGCGCGCATAAAAACTAAACTAGGCCATTTTTGTCTCTCTTTCACAAAGTATAATAATAATGCATTAAGGCATGTGTAATGGGAGCATCTTGCATGAAAATCTGCATCATATGTTATTCTCCTATTTATCTTTATCTCCAAAAAAACAAGGGGGAAATAAAATATAGGCAACATTTAGGGAACAACTTGTCAAAAATTATTTTCCACTGATTCAGTCAGGATATTCCCAGTTGGATTAGAAATTTCTGTAGACATGCGAGCAAGTTGGGTGGCATTGCATGGCTCATGAGTTGAGTTGAGTCTCTGATACAAAAAAAAATTGGTGCCTTTTGTCTGTTGAACAAGGATGCGACATATCTCATCGCCAAAACCCCTTTCCCCTTTTTTCCATCGAGTATTTTTCTGCTTTTTAAAAACTTTTTTTCCTACCATATTACATTATTGCATTACACACTTTTGATTCGATCTTTCTCCTGCTGCTCTTTAGTAATATGTAACAATATTATATTTTTTCGGGTTTTCTTTCATGTTAACTGTCATTGCTTGTTTGTTTCCGGCTTGGTGGCTTGGCTTGCCTTTCCTTCTACCATGTCTTCTCTTCAGTTTTTTAGGTGACGACATAGTCTTCTCTATTTGATATGTATTTTGTTATTTTTATTCTGTCTCCGACATAAACACAAAGATACATACACATGTCACAAACTTACAATTTTTTTCATCTCTTTTTTCCACGATTTTCTCTTGAAAAACATTGTTTTTGGTTTGGTTTGTTTGTGATGTTGTGACGCTGCTGCTGAACTAGAAGTTGAGAGAAAGGAGAGAGATACAAGAGACTTTTTTACTTTTTTTGTTAGCCACGCCACAAAACAAAACTTTTATTTTCTCCTGCCTGCCTACTTTAGCCTTGTACACGAGTTTTCCACTAGTTCTTTTTTTTGCGAAAATGGTTCAGATGTGGAAAAGTGAAATCGTCAAAATATGAGCAGAACAGAAGAATAGCCAGATAATAATAACTTTGTGTGGCGAAGATGCGGCATCATATCCACCATTCACCATCATCACGTATGCATGTAACAAGAGAAAACATAAAAGCATAACAACAACGGAAAACCAAAGAGCAACTTTTTGCACAAAAGAAAAAGTTAAAACTCATCCAACCAAACTAAAAGCTCAAGGAATAGGATATAGTTTACAGAAATAGAGAACAACAGCGTAGAACACTTTTGCAAAACAAAAAGTCTAGAGAGCGAGAGATAAACGGAAATACTCTGAAAATATTTATAAGCAGAGAACAAGAAAAGCGTTTACAGAGAGATCCTTTTTAAACTCTGAAATGTGTGGCTGGCTGTTAAACTTTTAACCACAAAACAAAGTTAGCAGACTTGTCACTTTCCTTTTTTTACTCTCTGATGCGATACCGCACCGCACCGAAGCGAGCGACTTTACTTTTGACTTGTCTAATAATTGAATAATGTACCGACATGACACATTTAATTGATCTGTGGTGAAAAACTTTTAAATATATATTACTCACGTAGTCTTCTATGCAAAAAGGTGAACATCTCCATAATAATTTAATCTTTCAAAGTTACAATCCTAATTCTCTTATTTTCCCCGAAAAAAAGTTCATTTTTTTTCCACCCCACCCATCATCGTCATCATCATAATTTTTTTGTTCCCTTTCATCTTTTCACTGTTTACCTTTTCATTATTTCATGGCATGCTGATCTGCACACTTTCACTTTTTATTCTCCTCAATTTACTCGTTCACAAGAGACGACTAAAGCAAACAAGCCCATTAGCTAAACTTTTTATACTGCATCTCTCTCTGTCTATTTACTACCCAAAAATTGAAATGAAATACTTAATAAATAGCGAGCAAACAACAGTTAATTTTAGCTCATAAAGCAGAGGAAAACGTAAAACAAAATGATAGAGTAAACATTAAAGCCAGAGAAAGTAAATTGGCTGATTAATATGTTTGATATGATTAAATATGCTGACGATCATCATCATCATCGTCAGTTTTCCTCCACAAAATGAAAATGACATGAGCAAGTATTCTCTGGAGACCTGAGAGACCATAAAAAATACACACACTATTTTTTTGTATTCGCGGCTCCTCTGTACATTTTTACGATGATGACATGTTGTGCACGTCCACTAGAATTACTACTACTGCCAACGTGCCAGTAGTACAGCCAATGCTGGCACGACACACCAAATACTCTCACCGGAAACTATGTTTGCTCTCGTAATTAGCTTATTTGGACATTTCTCTTTTTATCCACGTCCCAACAAGCCTTTGTGAGTGAGTGGCATCATAAAACCAACACCGTCATGTTCTACAATACATGTATGTTAACATCCCATTTATTATACTGGATAAATGGAACAGTTTTCCAGGAAAAGTGGTCCCATTTCCGGAATATTATTATGTGAAATGAATGATAATGATACATGAAGTCCGCATTATTGTTTAGGTCTACTGTTTAGTATAAAATACACATTTATGTTACATAACCTGTCCACGAATGCATATATCTCCCCATCTGTTTCAATTTCAATCATGTATATTTTCTTTTCTCCGTCCACACATTTATTTTTGGCGAATTAAATTCCGGGCAAAGTGTGCCTTGTTCTTGTTCTCTTTTTATGGCTTCGTGATGATAATCATGAAAAACAATAATTTTTAATTGGAAAAACTCATTCAATCTAACATACAAATGTAGATGAAAGTATACACGTTCATTTATGCACACACGCACAGCATATGGCTTTTATTGCACTGTGTTTTCTCCGCCGACTCTTTTTCCATTCATTAGACAATTGTGTCTGATTGTGTGAGAGAGAATGAATGTGTATATATGTGCTTTGTTTTGTGTGCCATGTTTTTTTGAGTGTGCTATTATTATCATAGCCGTATCATGGGTTGGAGTAGAATATGTGAGTGGCGAGTAGAGTGCTAATTACAATTACAACACAAGTCACGCCACACTTTATATTATTTGTTGCCAAAAAATAGAGAGAAAGCTTACTATTTTCACAGCTGCTGCAATAAAGCCATAAAATATGGATAAATATGTAGTATTTGTCCATGTCTACTCTTGGCCTATGTTTCTAACTACAGTTATTTTCTAAGTATCATATCATTCACATCACACTTTTTTGTTTTCATTTTATCATGATACATGGCAAATAAATGGATACAGATCCCCCATTTCACTCAAGAAGTGATATTCCAATCCAATTGCCAGCAAAATCATGATAATCATCTTTCTTAGTTTAAGCCATTTTCTATTGCCTTGTATTTCCTGAAAATATGCAAAAAATATATCTACTGCTTTCAATGGGCTCTATTTTTAGAGAAAATAAAATTTCTTGAACGGGTTATATGGAAAGTTTTTGTATATGGGTTTTTATATTTCCGTCTGGTGAACCAGAAGTGGTGATGTGGTAATAATAATGAAAGCGTCGAGACTTTTTCGCCTCTCTGCCTGCTTTCTTTAAATGTAAAAAGTACTATTAAAAGCAGAACGGCAGCACAGAATAGTCGGAGTGAGAGAAATAAAAAATAATGTTAGTGCAATGCTAATTGCTTCGACCAATTCACTTCATGAATATGTATGGATGATACTACGATACTAGACAAATGCTCGCATCGGTGGATGTCGTCGCGTGCTGGAGATGACAAGGCAGTCTAGGGGTATACGGATTCTGAATTCTGGAATGGAAAATGTACTGCGCTTTCCCTTTTTCAGCTTTCAGTATTTTTTTATTAACAGACAAGAGCGAGAAGAATGATCTTGTTCAGCTTCAGCTTCTTTTTAGTATCAGCCCACCAATTCAGCTAAAATTATAACGAAGTTTCACATAGACTAGTGATTCGGTTTTTCTTTGTCAGTTGAATCGAAGAAACACGTACAAAAATTCTGCTAAAAGGAAATTAATGAATGATATTTTTATACTAAAAATCATGAGGCTTGATACTTCTTTTTCTATAAAAGGTTATCGACCTTTTTTAAAAAAGGAGTTGGAAAGAGCGTTGAAAAGTGATTTTAGGCTTTATATCGAAAATTGTAATAATTTATGCGTTCAATAACTCGTTTTCATGTCAGTTTGTTTTAATTTATTGTATGGACAGCACAATACAATCAATAAATATAAAAATCTTTAATTGCGTATCAAACATGCGCATTTCCTTAAACTATAACTTGATAACTAAACCCATAACCAAAAAGACAAAAAAATACAAACTTAAACTACAGAATTGTATTTTTAGCACAACAAAATCAACTACCACCAAATCAAAAAAAACTAAATTGCTTTTTAGTGACAGAAATTTTTACTCGAAATTGTTTTAACCTCATCTTAATTTTATTTAAGTTGTGTTGTTGTAATACAAAAATTGTTAAGAATATATCACGGTATTCTATCATACTGCAATGCAGTTTGCAGTACAAAATATATTTAAGGTTATAGTATACAGTATACGCACTCACTAGAATTAATAATACATTTCATGTGTTAAGGAAGGTAGTAGACGTGTAGAGCAAGAGCCAAGTTAAGTAAGCTCTTTTTGGAAATCTCATGGGAAGCGATAGAGAAAAGGTATAAAAAATGGAGCATGGGGAATCGTAATAGAAGTAGTAACATCTTTCTCTTGGGTTTCATCTCTACTGCTTCTCTCTGTAATAACATGTCTCGTTTCATTTCCCATTTCCTCGTTGAATTGGCTCCATATAAACTATTTCCTTCCTTCTTCGCCCCAAAAATAATGTAAAGTAAGCTTCTCTCTTCATTGATAGGAATGACAGCAATTTCATTCCTACCGGTTTTTTACAAGAAGGAGTCCCCACGATGAACTCTGTGTAAAAAGCGTTTGAAATGACGTACTCTCATCAACATCATGTTCAAAACTCTTGGGACACTGTAGTAGATTTTATTTTGGAATTTTTTGGAAGTCAAGTCAGTAAAACCTACCGAACGTTGTACTGATGAGTGAAAAATTCGTTTTGTCTGAGATCCTGAATACGGGCGAAAACATGATGAGAATGATGCTTCAGCTCCATACACCGGCTGCATAGATCATAATCCGGACACTGCAAACATTTATAGCGGATGCTTCGGACGGGTTTACGACGACAACCGTCACACGTTACAGTGGTGAACACGACAGTGGAGCCTGTAACACAAAGCACAGAGACAACATATTATGAATATGCAAACATGATCATCATCATCATGATTACGTTATGATACATGAATTTATGATGAGATGATGAGCACGAGGCTCATCTTCTCTACTCATTTTATAATGGCAATTTTTATTGGGAGGGAGAAATATGCATGTTATATGTGGGTGCTTGCTGGTGCACTTACTCAAGTCAGGATCATGCATGGTAGTCGTTCCAAAGAGATCCACTTCCTCGTAAACCTCATCTTCCAGTGAAGGAACGATGCTGTTAGCGGTAGAAGCCGGTTCCACAGCGGCAGCCTGGTTACTTGGTTCTGGCTGCTTCCAAACTGCAACTTTGATACTAATCTTGGTCCTTGCCTGAAGGTACACGTTTGCCTTGTGGAACTCGCAGTACTCTTTGAGGGACTCCACAGAGATGCGGAAGCTGTTGATGTTGTTCATCTTTTTGAATTTCCTGTAGGATTGTGCATATCCCGACCATTCCAGGCTTGCTTCCTGTGTACATCAAAAGAGGAAAATATCATCATTAGCAATTCATGAGGGATTTTCAAACAAAATCCTCCTCTCATTTGAGAAAAATCTCATTTTCATAATTCTGTTGTGCTGCGTGTAGTACATTATTTTTTATAGAGTTGGTTTACTACTACTGTACTTACTTTACTTTGAGACTCAATCCTATATTTGACCCGGTAATTCTTCAAATCCTCTAGTCCAGAATTTTTGAGCATGAAGCAAGTAAATGTTATATGACCATCCATAGACACCATAGACCTGAGCAAAATGGGAGTATCCAGTGAGGTCACGATTAGGGGATCAAAGTGAACTTCATCCTCAGAGAGCGGAAATCCCCAAACATTCAGCCAAATTCGGAAGCTTGAGCTGTTTAGCTTTTTAATAGGATGGACATCTTCCAAATGCTTCAATACGGATGAGTCGTTAACAGTCGCACGGCAGTCTTTCCATCCCAGGAATTTGAAACAAAAGTTGATTGGACTACAAGTAGAAAAACACAAAACCGTTAAATTTTCCATAAAATGTAAATACTTGATTGCAGATATGAGTACTATTTTGCATGCAACTTACTGATACCCACAAACTTCCAAATGACTCTTCAACATTTCCACAGTGGTCAGCACACCACATCCCTCACTTCTATTAGGGCATCTGACATCCACACTTTTGCAAATGTTTTCCAATGCAACATTCCTAATCCTGGAACCTTGAAGTGGAACTCTGCATTCCCCACATTGAGTCAGCCTCTCAATACACTGGTTGCAAACGATGTGTCCATTTTGGCACTGGTAAATAGGGCTCACCAAAACCTGTTTATACACACAAATAAAACAAGCCCACATAAATTAACATAATCAATTAAACACTCTTACTAAAAGCTAATTAAAAAACAAAGAACAATTTCATACCTCATAACAAACTGGACAATCCATATAACTCTTGGCCGCAACCAACACCGTCTCTGCAGTCTTCGGGTTAACACCGGCTGCAGCGTCCTTGTCCTCCTCCTCCATCTCCTTCTTAAGATTCATCATGACCTTGCTGTTGCCCCCAGAAGAAGGGGCACTGGCACTTTTCTTGGTCACTGCTGCAGGGGCACTATTTTCACTAGCCACCACCGCCGTTGCCTTGCTCAAGCTCATCTTGAAATTTTAATCCACTTATTTTGACAAACTTTAAAAAATCAACTTCAGAAACCAGAATGAATACAAGCAAAAACCCTGGAAGGATTTAGGTGATTAATGTTTTGCACTAGGCAATTAAGTTATGATTCGTTTGAGTCGCAAAAGTGTTATGTGAGTAAAGTGCAACAAGTCAGACGAGTTTATATAGAGAAAATGCACACAAACACCTGATCATTCAACTCAACATAGAAATATTATGAGCTTTATGTGCTGAAAGTGAAGATATGAGATTGGGGTACGGTACACAACAAACAAGCTTGCTTTTCAAATGGAAAAAACATTTTTCAAAGCAAAATATTTTGATGTGAACGTGAACAGTACACATTATATACACGTAGTACACCACTTTAGCGTTGCTTCATTTCATACCCATCCATGAATCTCTCGTGCGTGGGCAGTGCCTGGCATGGCATCTTTCATGTTATCTTTGTCTTCACGAACATGATATTCTCATCATTCATCAGTTCATCACTATCACACATTTACTATTACATTTGCATTGTATAGTACACATTACGCATCTAATGAATACCTAAATTTTTGCAAGTTTGTTAAATATTTGCTATAACCCATCGGTTTTTTCAACCCATTCAATTGTCCACTCTATGTATTATTTGTGCAGTGCATACTCAACATTATTTTTGTTTTGCCAAAAACGATCTTGACCCCACACTGGTGTAACTGGAATGGAACCATTTTTTATGCAAAAAAAGTGGCTCAAAGCAATTTTTTTCAATCATGCACTTGGTCCATGATTCCAGTGTGGATGATGATGCGACTGCGACGGTATGACTGACGAGACGGCTTGTTTACATTTTTGATTTGTACTTTGTACAATCGAATTCTATCTCTCTAATTATCTAACTTTGTTTTTTACCAACTCCATCGACTCTTCCTTAAAATAAACATTCTATTTTTGTAACGTTTATCGCAATTAAGGTCCATTTTTTGCAATTTTCTGCATATGGTATGGTATGCGCATGATAAATATTGTAGTGAAAACTACGTGCAAAGTATAGAAGCCTTTCGCGAAATAACAACATAGCTCATCGTTGTTATGTACATTTAACATTAAGTTTTCAAAAAATTACTACT
>JAQFXM010001252.1:0-34245 GCA_034693345.1 Entomobrya multifasciata
CGTGAGATTGAAATTTTTGATGGCCAGTCAACATAAAAAATACACTAATACATACATTAAAATTTACGTCCGATAAATTTTTTAGGAGTTTATATTAATGAAAATCTGACATGGAAACTAGAAAATGTTACTCATTATTATTACAATTACATTCCATCCAAAATAAAATTCTCACGAAAAATTTCGATTCTACGTTGGAAATGTGGGGAATGAGTTTATGGGATATTTTCAAGGAGTAACTTTAACAGTTTTAGAGAACAATCGGGATTCATAAGTGTTTATAAAGAGCAGAAGCATTGAATTCATCAAATCAAAAAATTAGTAAGCGCTTTCGATTTGAAAGCTTGGTTATGTTCAATTATTAAATCGATTTTCTTTGCGTATCTAACACGGGAACTAAAAAAAATGTCTCGAAATTCAGACGTCGTAAAATAGATTGTCTGGGGTAGTTTTTGACGTAGATTAAGATTCTGAATTTATTTTTCTGCAAAATTTACTTTTTCTATTTTTAATTTTCACCTACATTCGCTCCAACGCACGCATGGTTAACAGGCAAACAGCTGAGCTAACGCTCATTCCCAGAAAAAAAGTAGCAGCGGGCGTCAGCTCAGCTGTTTGCCTGTTAACCGTGCGTGCGTTGGAGCGAATTTAGGTGCAAATTAAAAATAGAAAAAGTTAATTTTGCAGAAAAATAAATTCAGAATCTTAATATCCGTCATAAACTACCCCAGAAAATCTATTTTACGTCGTCTGAACTTCGAGACATTTTTTTTAGTTCCCGTGTAAGTTAAAGTCAATAAAATAAAGTTAAATCGAGTGCTAATAAACCGATAAATCGTTATAATGAAGTCCCGATGATACGACATGTTAAAAAATATGCCGAAATCATTTGTTGGTTATATAAACGTCGTTACATAAAAATACAAGACATCAGTCAATTATGTAGGATACCGTAAGCCCTCTGGGGACGAAACGGCTAGGTCAGGTCAACTCAAACTTTGCATAATAATGTTTTTATACTAGGGCTACCTACCTACCAAATTTGAGCCCATACTGGCATGTTAAATATTCTTGACCTTTGACCTAACTTTGACCTGGGTCAACCGATTTGGCCCAAAATCAGTAGATATGGTCCTTAGGACTATATGATTATGTGTGCCAATTTTCATTGAAATCGGTTCAGCCATTTAGGCAGGAGCACCTGTCAAAGTTTTGACCTTTGAAACCCTATAGGTCCGAAAGGGTCAGGTCAGGTCGACTGAAACTTTGCAAAACAATGTTTCTATAGTAGGGCTACATTTACACAAAAATTGGCTTCAGACTGTCATTTAAATTTTTTTTGACCCTTGACCTAACTTTGACCTGGGTCAACCAATTTGACCCAAAATCAATAGGTATCCTGCCACACACTATATGAATGTCCATGCCAATTTTCATTGAAATCGGTTGAGGCGTTTGGACTCTAGAGCGCGAACAGACAGACCTACACACCGACAGACATTTAAGGGGTCATGCATATGTGAAGTAACACTTTCTCGGTGCTGGGTGGGTGGGTATGGTGAATGTTCATGTGATATTCCATGTTGACTGGTTGGTGTTGTATTGTTAAAATGACGTGCCGTGGGACAGTGGGTGGTGATGTCGAAAAATGACGTCTTTATGGACGATCCCTTTTACTCGGTTATGGATGAAAATATAAAGTCCCTTATCGGGACTTAATAATCCGTAAATGCAGAGTCTGTTTTGGGTGACGTGCTTTGCCTTTTTTTGTATTTCGCACTTAAATTTCATTTTTGCAATGATTATTGTTTAGTGAGTTTTAAAAACAAACAGAAACCGACATTTTGCAATGCTGCACTTACTGTTGTTGTTCTTTTGGTAATTTCATTTAAATTATTTATATTACATACATAAATTCGTCTTCTCAATCGAAATGTTATTTTGTACAAACTTTGAAATTCAGTGGAATCGTTTAAGCAACTTTTTTATAGACATTTTATGACATGTTTGCAGAAGTAGTAAGGACAAAGCTCATAAATTTCCAATACTGTATGTTTTCATTGGTCCAAAAAAATGGAGGTTTTCTACATGACATTGATGGCTTGTGCAATCTGTGTCATCTTAACTACACAGTACTTCATCTTTATCAACAAGGGAAAAAATCCGCATGGTAATATATGCTGATGTAGTACTACTTACATTCACTACAATTCCAAGAGATGAGTCGAGCTTACTATATTATTGGCACAAAGTAATCAAGATCTAAAATGTTTTTGTACTTAGAGACCTTGTTTTGAGGAGACAAAAAATTAAGCAGAAAAAAAAGCATAATCGAATCAACATTCAGCAGATTCGTTAAAGTCTGGATGGATGACACTGTTTGAGGAGGAGTCGCGACGTTGATTTTAGAAAAAGAGAGTGAAATGAAATACCTACATGTCTCCGTAAATTACACCATATATAATGCTTTAGAAAGCATGTTTGTGTTTGTATCATTAAGTAAGTGGCATGGATTCATGATGATAGCAGCATTAGCAGTGTTCTATAGCCTCACATCTTGCAATATAGTACAATATATGCTTATTCTGATTACAATATCAGAATCCAACGGTGAACGGGTTTTTGAGTCGTGCCGTTTTGTCTCAATGAAAACGAGCCAAATTGTCTCCGTGATTGATTGCTCTTGAACACAAGCACACACAAGGAATAGCATAACTTGCATTACATCATAATAGAATGTGTGGGTATATTATGTGTTTTGGATGAGTATAATATGTAATAGTATATTGTTGAATTCATGCAGGAGAAAAAACCAACAGCATGACGCCAAAACTTACAAAAGAGTTGATACAAAAGAGAGAGAGAGAACTTATATTGGTTTTACTCTTCCATGTAGACATTCATAACAATATTGCTTCTTACTCTATCTCTTTCACTACACGACGTCGTCAAAGACACTCCACTGCCACTAGTTCATTTTGTAGTTGACATACTGCTACTACTATACTTCTCTCCTTGTCTACTGCAAGAGAGGTTTGGCTTGACGTGAATTCAAAGGAGTGAAAGGATGGAAAGAAAGAGAAAGATGAGAAGAAAAAAATGTTCATTTACTGTTCACTGTGGTGTCATTATTCTTCTCTTTTCCACAGTTTCTCATCCTTCCTATTATTTGTACGACAAACAATGCAGTCAGGAAGATGTATAGAGCTTTCTAATGAAGCATGGAGCTATAACCGTGTATGCATGTATGTATGACAAAGCTGAAATAGATTTGTGCCAACATTTTTCAGCACTTAAATATAAATCCTTGAACTAGAACTTTGAACTGGTGACGAGAAGGTTGATAATTAATTGCATTTTTAATTATTTAACCATTTTATGCAATATAATTTGCATTAATAAGATTTTTGTAGAAAGCTGCTCACAGAGACGCAATAAGTTGTGTTGAGGAAAATGGGGATATATTTACTTAGAACTTGCGACTTTGAGAGCAAAAATGCCGAATGTGTTGATTGTCTATCCATCTGTTCGTTAGAACGATAGCTCAAGATTTAAAAAATATAGGATTTGACCAATCTGTACATAAATCACCCATTAGAATAAAAGTTGGTTCTTTCTTTAAAATACAAGTAATTTACAAAATAGTTTTTAAGCCATTCGTCAAAAGTTCTTTATACCGAGTTGTCAGGTTTAATTCTCATATAAAATACGATCGTCATTTGCAACTTTCATTTATCAAAGAACAATTTTGTGTCGTTTTTTGAATTCAAGACTATGATCGATTGTGCTTTGAAAATCTTCTAATTTTGTGATTCTGTTTTATCTAAACTAATCCAAGAATTGATAGGTTTAAAATGCATATAAGCGATTTGTATAAATGTTTCAATAGGCCATGCAATTGGCTATTCATGCGTACAAAAGAATTTGCTTGTTGAAAAATTGCCATCACCAACTTCCCTTTAAACTTTGTTTTTATTTTATGTGTTCGAGAAAGAATATATTGTAGAGCATTACGAAACAAGGTCTTCTATAAACTCAATTATTGTAAAACATTGTCTTCTATCCGCCGACAAGCTCCTAACAAGTACATGGGCATGACAAAGTGGGCGTGCAAGTGTCACTGACAAGACATACATTTCACTTGAAATTATTTTAAAGCTAAGCAACTTACAATATAGTTGAATGGAGAAGAGTGAAATTGATGACAAGAAAGCAATATAGTGGTCTAGTATATATTTACTTTTCGTCGTATGTTTCTTGGTCCACGTCACTTTTTTCGATTTTATAAATCGTCTATTGAGTTAGCATGCAATTGGTTTCAGATGTTAATTTTATATTCCATGTTGGATTTGAAGTTTTAGTCCATTTCTCTTAATGATATTTTTTTTGTATTGAATTATTCTTTAAATTCTGATAAATTAAGCTGCGGTATGGTTGGCTTGAGGTAAGTGTCACTAAATTCTCGATTTAACGATTGAAGGCTAAATCAATATGCAAAATTGTACGGAAGCCTTCAATTTCTGTATCCTTTGAACTCAGGTGGTAAACGAACCAGCTAATTCCTGTAAAGGAATTGTCAAGGCAGATTCACTAGCGAAATGAAACACTAATATGCTATGCTTCAGTTTATTTAATAAATTTTTTTATATGGTTGACACAAAAAATCGTATTCCTTGTCAATAGTTTCTTTGAAAATACATATAAATTAATTATGAATACATGGAATTTTACTTAGGTATACATATTTACTAAACAGAAAATACAACTTTGCCACGTAGCTCCGCTGTATGAAAGTACTCGTAATCATTTATGATCATCAAAAGAATTTATTCCAATGATAGGGGAAAAAGGAAGTACTCAATTCACTAGTCCATTATCAGGAAGGCTTATAAAGTCCTTTAATAAACCCAAGTCACTCAATGCCCTTGATGCAATTAACCTGAAAGGGAAAATTAATGTAAATTAATGTTGTAGGCTCATACTCAAATTGAAATTTTGGTATGGGTGCGAGCGAATATTAGTATTATATTTGCTCTAGTTTGTCTTACTAACATGCTCCAATATTCTATACTTGTTGCTACTGCCAACATCCTGAAAAATGTTTTAGTATGTTGTTCGAGTTCTAGAAGTGTGTAAAAAGCACTTTGTAATATTCTGTGACTTCAAAAATGAGCTCAACCACAATCAGTAGTATCATTTTTTAAATGAAGCATCAAAGACATGTAATAAAAAATGCCAAAATCTTCACTAACACCATTTCTTGTATAGTCAAAAATGAGTTTAAAATAAAGATCCTAAAATTGAATTCATCGAATTAAAAATCAACACAAATATAGAAAATAAAGCATATAATCGAACAGTACAGTTTAAAGGACATACACCAAGTTTATCGAGATGCTTGTCGGAATTCAGAAGATTTTTGAATTTAAGTATATGAAAGAATATGTCCCATTTTATATGAGATGAGTCATTATCTCAGTTTAAAAAAAGTTTCTGTCGTAGAAATATATATTAATGACGATAGTGATGATAGCACTATTCACTATCACTATTGCGTTGCTTTTTTTTATTCATATATTTTTTAAACATTAAAGCAGCATTGTACGTACACACACCAAAATTCAGGAACATCAAGAACATTAGTTCATCATGTTTTCGCCTTTACACTTGATTTTTTCTTTCTTAACAGCAACAGCCAAGTAGAAACTTAATTAAGTGGACTTAAAAGTTCATCTAAACTTTTGAACAACACTACAACGGCCCAACTTGAGCACGCTTACTTATCCGCACATATTTTTTTGCTTTAAAGATGGCTTTCGAAGTGCTAGTTGATATTAGTGATGATGATGTATAATGTATAGGTATAGTACAGCTGAAGTACTTCATAATACCATTTTACTGTGAAAAAGGGCTATCGCGTTTGTATCGTACATCATGAGCAACAAATGAAGCGATGAGTCTGATATACATACAACCCTTTAAAGTAAAGAAAGTTTATCAGGATGCTTGGCTTGTTAATACAAATTCAATATTGGATATTTTTTCCTCTTTATGCAGCTAATTACAAACTACAACCATTAATATAAAGATATGAATGTAAGTTGATATTCTTTAGCGGTGGAAATGACATGATCTAAAGTTATAAAATGATACATATAAGACTTTATAAAAGGGCAGACTTTGGAAAACAGTCCGTTTTTTTGCATATTAGAAATAGTATGAGCGAAAAAAATCTAAAGCATCTCGACAAAATCTACTTTTTCGTTTTTAAAAAGTTGCGTAGGCAGAAGCGTTACAACCAAATCGTTTATAGTTATTAATTTGAACGATATAATAACAAACAGAAAGAGAGATAAAGTCCAGAGGGGATGTGATGAGGGAAACAAAGAATTGTTATATATTCGATATTATTTTCACTTCCTGCAAAAACGAGAGAATATTTCCCTTGTACATCCCAATTCACCACAACGAGGAATTTCTTTCGAGCTTGTCTGTCCTGATAAGATTCATTTAGAATTTTATGTCATGTCAACCTTCATGTCACTCAAGCAGGCTGCTTCACTGCACGGTAGTGCGAAAACAGAGACAACCACTGTATTTTATTGTTTCTTTTGATTTATTTGAGAAGCCTTTTATAATACTTACACGTTTTGTGTGTCTTCTACAATTTTGATGATTCAATTACTAGAAGTAGCAAATACGAGGAACAGTAGTGGCTGTTGTAACGCAACCATAAATAATAATAAAAGCTATCAGATTTTTTTTCGTTTGAAACAATTACTACCGTAGAACATGGCACTTTTTATTTGTGTATTAGCACTACTGTCAATTTAATTCGTTATTTTATCTCTTCAAGTGTCATTTATAATTCAAGGATATTACATTACATATACCACATTTAATTGAGTATAATGGTAGCAAATAACGTATAAATATGATATCATTTAAATTTAATAAGTACTATGTTTTTGATGAAAAATATTTTAGACTTTTCATCGCTATTCACTTTCCTAGAACTAGAGCTAGATGATATTGATGAGCACGCACAACAACCACTCGTTGTTGTAGATTGTAGACATATCATCGCTTACTGATAAAAATCAACGGAAATGAGGTTTCAGTTTTGAAAGCAGTCTGTCGGATTGTACAAGAGTTTAAGTAAACACGAAGTGAAAGAAAAACAGAGGAAATGCTTTCCATTTCATCCATCCGACTGATAAATGAGTTTTAAACAAATTGGCTTTGCCTCTATTCCAAGTGTAACAATTCGTGCATTTGATTCTTCCAACGAAATGGAATTTTCCTTTCTGAACATCATTTCGCTGGAGTTCATTAATGGAATCTCTTGAATTGCAATAAAACTTTTTACAGGAAGTTCTTTATTAATGCGAATTAAATATATTATTTAAGAGAAGGATCAATGGTACTAAAATCTTCATACTAAGCTTGTTTAAGTGTCTTTTCCTGTAGTTATAGTCACTTTCAGATTACTGTAATAAGGAAAGTCGATTGTAATGCTTAAACGGCTACACATTTTCAAGCAAATAATTTTGAACACTCATTTTTTAGAACAAAGGTCGCAGGGTTTCACATGTATACATACGAAATTTACGTGATTAGCAAATGATATTAATAAAACTTTGTTTTCTTTTTGTTACAGGTAAGCCTGAGTTCGATTTGTGGAACAAAACAACAACATTTGCAACGATGGTTTCTGCTGCTTTTATTTTGAGACATCACTTTGTGTACAAAACGTTCGTAGGTGTTTTTACAAGAAGATGAATTGCCCTTTACAATTGTCTTTTGCATGGTCCCCTGAATGAATTTAATATGGGTTCATTCCAATCCATTTTTATTTTGAATGCATGAATAGGTTTTCATTACATTTTTTCAGAAGGATGCGTTAGTGAAAGGTGTCAGTTTAAAGTTAAAAATGAAATTGTGTCAGAGCCGAAATATTACAAATCTCGTTTGCAGGAACAACTTGTCCTCACCCCTTTTAAGCTATTTGAAAGTATCACGGTGACAGTAATAATCTGTTGAGCTTATGCATTAAAAAATTTACGACAATGAGGCATGTGTGTTTTTGGAATAATATTGTGTTGAATACACTTACGCAATGACAGATTTACGCACATGAATCTTTGTCAACGTCAAGAGAAACAAGTTATGTTTTCCCTGAGAGCAGAAAGCTTCAAAAAATATTTACTCGTATAACAAAACAAAGTACATGCGTACCCTGGCATAGTAAGCTCTAGGCTATAAGTGAATATGTTGCGCAGTCAGACATTTCAAAGTTACACTGAAAAGTTGAATGACATGATAGTGCATAACACATCTAGACACTGTCAAGTAATTATACGAATGTGCATTTCTGAAAGATGGGAATTTGAACAGAAAAGTCAGTTTAAAAAATCATTCAAATATCGTGCTAATTGTGATACAAACAATCAATCAGGAAGCGTGTAGGAAACGATTCTATCCGCAATATTTATATCACTTAATAAACCAATTTATGGATTTTGTTTCCATTTAGTAGCAGCTGCAAAATATTTTAAAATCAACAATCATTTTGGCGATCATAATCATTCATTCTCAAATTCACAAACCATTATTCAGGCAATTAAATCTAAAAATAGTTATAAATTAGCATCATTGTTTGTAATGATCATTTTTAACAAATTAAAATTGATTTAATTACACAATTGATTTTGTTCTAGGTCCAATTTTTCTCAAACGAATTTGTTGGTGTTACTAATAACTAACAATTACTCCATTTTGAACTTTAGATCACATACTTATACATATATATGCCATATTTCATCTACTCGTTTTGTATTCAAACTGTTAAAATAGAATTAAACAGCAAAGGTTGGTCATGGATTCAAGTTGACTACTGGTGTTATGATAAAGTTATTCTGTAAGTGCAAAGTTACGTACTTCGTTTCATCACGGATATTTTATATAGTTATGGAAAAACACAAAAATAGAACTCGTTTTTTCGTTCGGTTTCTGGCCAAAAGTGGCAAAGAATTCTTATTTGTATTCACGGTAATAACAAAATCATAAGTAGCCCGCCTTTCCATATTATGACACATTTACAATAGATACAGTATATAATTTATAATTTATGACGGCTTTTCTACCGCATTTTCTTTTAAAGATAGTTTTTATCCTTTCACCTTTCATTTCTCTTCATGAAAGAAATCTGTACGGTAGTTGTAGACTGTGTTTAGCAAAATCCCTGTGTAGCTTACATAGAGGACTCATGACTATCATCAAAGCAACAACTAACTGTCAGGCCAGGCATGAGAAAAATAGTTCATTTTGCCCCATTTCTCAGCAATGTATTCTGTTTTAAAAGAAAGCGAAATAGATCATTTTTTATTACAATGATATTTACCCACGCAAGTATTTTAGCATCTGTGATCTTCTCAACAGTTTAACTTGAATTGAATGTTCCTTGAAAGGGGTACACAAACTTGTGTGCATAGTATGCATTATTAAATGACAGCAAAGAAAACAAAGTTACCATAATTTGAAACTTCTTGGGAAAAATACTAGAATTTCTCTTTAGTGCGTAATTCCTACCATATTATATCATCATTATTATTTGAGTAGCTACCGTACAATTATCCTGTTTTGTGGCTACGAAATAAGATGTTAGCAATACTACGGTACCACGATATCTAGAACTTTCTAACAAATGTCAGACATTTTATATCATGTCATTTGTTATTATATTACTGAATTTTATCAGGGAATTGTATATGAAAAAATAATTTTCTTTCATATTTGTCCTTTTCTATAGTGTAACCTGCAACCATAACATTCATTTGAAAACAATAAAAGAAGACATAGAAAAGAGAAGGGTAATTCATTTTCAATGATGGAGACTTTTATTTAGATACCTATGGATGCATTTATGCAGTCACAACAAATCAAAAAAAAATTGTGCGTAAAACTCCATGCTGGCATATATAAGAGATCAAATATATTTTAATGATCATTATAGTATGTCTAGAGAGTGAGCGAACTTTATACAATTTGATGGAAAACTCAATTCCTTAGCAAATCTGAAACTTTCGTGGTTGAAGTAATAGCTCAATCCAACGTACGTGTGAATCAAATCCCTCTGGATTTATTTGTACTTGGTGCAATGGGTAAATGACATTGTCAACTAGGGAATATAAAACAATAGTTATTTATCCTTGGTGTTTTCAAATTACAATTACGTACTTGCCATTACACCCTTTCTAGATTTACATGCTTCAGTTACATCGAATATATTTATTTAGTAGTATAGTATCGCCATCGTCTATAATGCACTGAGCTATCTAATATACTAAAAGCACCATATCTACCACGTACGGAGGTGGAAACAAAAAAATAGCGACAAACAAATTGATTTCAGGATATTCGGGAATATGATCCCATGTTCTAAAGTTTGTCTAATTTAAATAAAAAATAATAAAAACCGAGACTAGCACTCATATTTATTTTTCAATAGAAGACGTGTATATTTCGGTGTAAGATTCCGATAGTTGCTCACAAATATTCTAGTACACAATATATCCCTTTTCATTTTTAAAGCAAACTTCCAATTTAGAGAGAACAGGAAACGCGTACGTGAGAATTCTTACGTGACGCAGTGACGCCGTCGCGTCACCGGGATTTCAGGGGCTCACCTGGATTTTACGGAGTTTCCCGGGTTTTAATGGTCGTTCAAAAATTTTGAAATTCACCCGGGATTTTTGAAATTTCGCGTCACCGGGCATTTTGTAAGAATTCTCACGTACGAGGAAACGAATGAAAAAGCATCAAACTCGTAGTATCATGCTTGTCGTCAGGCAATTTGAAATTTAGTCCAGAAAAAATATAGAGATTTCTATGTATTCCACTTCCCTTATTCCATAAATTACTACATAAAAAGAGGGGTGTCGTCGGTGCCCTTTTTATATCAGGATGTATCCTGCATGAAATAATAGGATATATGAGAACAGAAATGCTAGAAATCAGAGTCATATCATTTTCATGATATTTGTAAATCACAGCAATCAAAGTAGCAAGCCCCACACAAACTACAATGTATTCCCACCATTACAAATACTTGAGTCGGTTTAATGTACGACATAACAGTTTTTTAAATGTCCTCGAATTTCCTGTAAGAGGAACAAAGCTTCGTTGATTGGATTGGAACTTGCTTTAAGACCACTGGTAATTCTTTTGCTCTTGTATACTCTGGGTAGAAAAGGGTGAAACTAGAGAAGCTGAGAAGAGGTTCATGGTAAAAGAATAAAAAAGACAAAACTGTCTTGAGTTCTAATTGAATTTTGTTCCTGGTGTCTTCCAACATTCTTACCAACATACTGATTTCCATGTTTACATCTTTCCATGCATGGCTGTAACACAATCATGCATACAAATATCACCATTCCAAACGAAGCCATGGAGTATTACTGGGTAAAAAAAGTGTATAGTTACGAGACAATAGCAATGAGAAGTTATGTAAGATGCAAAATAAAGTTTAAAATATCTCTTTTATGGAGCTATTTTATAAAGGCATTAGACTTCGATGTAGTTGGCGTTTCATCTTGTATGAGTGTATATAGACTTACAAATAATACTCTATTTTTCTCTATAAAAAAGGGCAAAATTCTTCCAATTTGTTTGTACATCATCCTTACTACAAAACAAAAAAACGCCTGTTGGTTTCCGTAACCAACATACTTCCATTCCATGTTTATACTCTTTGTTGTCTTCATGGGTACATTCATAATACATGCATTTTGTGTACCACACTACTACCAACTACTGAATGTACTACCATAAACGTAAAATAGTATTGCGAAATATTGTGTACTTCAGACACAAAAAACTACCATAATGGATGTACAACAGAACAAACTATTTTTATATTCACTGCACCCCCGCAGTGAAGAATTAGTTCGAGGTTCTATTGGTTTCAATAATAAAATACACACAACTTTCTCCGCGTATATTGGTGCTGTGTATACACGTATAATATGCCATTACACAGAGAAAATTACACATGAGGAATCCACTATCAAGTGCAGTAACATAATATTCAATATCTGTCATTGAAATTGCTTAAGGGGTAAACTTCAAGGGGAGCATGGCAATTTTATTGTATTATTTTCTCACTTTTCTGGAACGTTTTTTTATCCAAACAAAATGTCATGGCTTATGCTCTCTCCCTCTCGTAATATGCATTTACACACTTACTTGAACTTATGCTCAGATTTCTATATGGACTTGGATAATTTTCCTTTTCGTTACCTTTGTTACATTTCCCATCACCGAGGTTTATGTGTACCTATGTATGTATGTTCTACAAAAATGCATTGCAAGCTAATCAGAGTTAGATATTTCTAGACATCTCTTGGGTTTGAACATGAAACTTAGCTTTATAAAAGATATGTGTGTATTTGATACAATTTTTTAATACTTTTCTGTGTGTAATCAAGTGACTCTAAAAAAAACTTAAGTCGAAAAAAGTTGTTTAGAATTTCTTACTTAAAAGGTTCACTCAAGAGGGAAAAGCAGCCTAAAAAGAAAAGAAAGTTCTCAATTCCTTGAACAATATAAAAATGAAGAAGAGGCGGAAGTAAACACAAAAAAGTTTGAAGTCCTTTCGTTATATTGTGTGGATGTGTGTCTTATTAGCTTCTTTTTGCGATGATACTAAAAAATGTGCATGTAATATTATATCGCAAGGAGGTGGCGGTGGTAAAGAGGAAGTCTGTATGGGGCATAATAATAAAATTACAGTCAACCTGTCATATAAATATACATATTACACGACCTTCCTGTGGAGAAAGTCAGTCAGTCTGCCTAGCATGTGTACTATGGAAAAAAATGGTTGAATAATTTCTGACACCTCAAGAGACTTTTTTTCTGTTTCATTTTCTCAGCGAAAGTAGGAGAAAAAGAGGAAGAGAAAAAATAGCTTTTGTTGCTTCTCTTCTTTTCCTCCTTGTCGGTGTTGATAAGTTGATCCCATGTGTGTGTTCCTTTACTCCGTTTTTTTCTTCTTTTTAAAGCCTCCTTCTATCCAAATCTCCATTTACCTCTGTGGAATCACCGGGTGTTGTTGTTATGTTATGGGATGAAAAAAGCTGAACGAGTATTTGTGAGCCAAAGTCACATGTGGTTCTTTCGGATCATACTGAGATCTAAAAAAAACTTTGCTACTTGGAATTGGAAAATATTATATTGAAAAGTGTAAACCAATTTACAATGCGAAAAATATGCTTAAACTTAGTTCATACGTTTTGGAAATTTTAAGGAACGACTATACGCTAAACTAATTTTCAAAACATCAGGTGGCTAAAGAGTTTTTGGAGTTAGATAAATATTCTCAGTATGCATGGAAATGTTCTAATGTTTACACACTAACTTACATAGTATCCCTATCCCAGTGTCTTAGCCAATTGTCTTTGTTTCAATCAGTTTTATTTGAAATTGTTTATTAGTTTAGCCCAGGGCAAAGTATTTTATTCGGAATTTATTAATTCACTTTTTACTAGAAAAGCTCCCACATTGAAATTTAATTAGACTTACCCTGACTTAATTAACCATTTCATTTTCCCACTTCGATTTAGTAACTATTGTTTACCTTTCCTGTAATCATTCGATCTAGTTACGTCTGTCAAGTTATGCATTTCTTGTACGGTTACCTTTCGAGTTACTTGATAATTTTTTTCTTTTAAATTTAAGCTTTTAAGCTAAAGCTATTTTGAGATCTATTTAGTTTTAACGCTATTAAACAGTTCCATGTTCAGCTTATCCAGTTTATTTCATGCATTTTTAATTCATATTTACGAAAAGTTGTTCTATTTGTTCGAAGCATCCTGCACAATTGTTTCAAGCACAACAAAGACACATAACCACACAAGTTTTACACAGTCAGCGAGCTATCATAATTAATCTGTCATTTTCCTTGTTTGTCTTTCAAGCGGGGAAAGCCATGGCGTATCTGACATCTTTCCTATTAAACAAAGTAAATATGTATGCAAGGGAAAAGTGTAGTTTATATGGAAACATTTTTTACAAGTGTTTACTTCCTCCACCGCAACATTACCCATAATATTTTTATTCGGATCAGTCATCAAGATACAATATGAGATGCCAACGGATGGATAGCCATTCCGATGAGAAATAAAAAAAGTACTTCTTGTTCTTGTGGCGTGTCATTTCAAAACAGTCTACGGAGTAAAAAAAATGTCGGTGTATAGTTTAGCTTTTAAAAGAAACTTGAAAGACGTACGCGAGAGTAAGGAGCACAGAGAAGGGAAAGCTTTCATGTGGCCATGTAGTCGTCTAATGGGAGACACACTCTACTTGTCATGAATATTTTATGAAGACGCTCAAAAGCGCTCACAGAAGTAACCTCTGGCGATATTTGCCTGCCATATATTTATAGAAACGCAATGTATATTTTTATATGATCTTTGAGAAAGCGAAAAGAATTTTGAGAGAAAAGAGATGAGATGTGATCTTGTCCTTTTATGATGTGCTACCGTTCGTTGAGCTAAGAAAGCAAATAAGAAGCGGTCTTACAAAAAGGATGTGGAGGTGGTGATAGCGGTGGTAGTAGTCTTCTTAGTAGCATTTGATCCTGTGTGAGTACATACTTATTTGCTTGAATGGATGGATTGTGTATGGTGAAGGACCATGTCGCTCTGTTACATTCATGCATACGTGAAAGGAAGATGTGATGCGTTTTTTTTTCTCGGCTTAGCAGATTTACTTATAGTCGTAGTGGTGACAATAGCGACAGCGACAAGAGGAGAGAGTCAACTGGCTGAATGCGTTTCGGTATAAGCTCACTTACTAGAACATTTTCTTTAAAGCTTGCGTAGTGATGATGGATGAGGTTCTGGTCAGTGAAATTGGAAAGTATCTTTAGTGAAACGGTCGTAAAAAATGTGCTTCCTGTGTATTTGCTTTGATTTACTAGGCTATCGACAATATATGCTGTTTTAAGGATACTTCAGCAGAACAAATAATGTACTTGAATATATGGACAAATTTTTCATTCTTTTGGTACTTTATACATGACATGTAATGTAGGAAATAAGAGGTTTACAAAAATACATTGCATCGTCAAGGGAAAAAGTAAAATTACTCGTAATCAGAGCAAACTTTATTTTTCTACCGATAACATGTTTAAATATTTAAAAGGTATTAGAAAACTAAATACCATAATATATTTGTTTAACAAAGATAAAGTTAATAAATAAATTATACACCAAAAAAGTGTTGTGTTCAGACATCATTCCAGGAATTTTTGAGACTGTGGACGCATACAATAGTAACCGATTTGTCTACGTGGATCGAAGCTCAGCGAATGGTAGTTAACCAACGATGAGCTTTGAATAGAACCAATAGCCCCTAAAGACACGTGACAAAGTAAATATAGTGAGAACACTGTTTCAGAAAGTCACAATAGATAATTAAAATTGAAGTTGATGACGTGTACTTACAAACCATACAAGAATTCCCGAACGTGTTCCATAACTGTTACTGGTGCTTTTGAGGGGTTTCTAGAATAAACATGAAAAGAATCATATTAGCATCGTGTTTATTAAATGCAGTTGATATATTGTAAGTTAAAATGTAGTTAATGTTTGTTAAGGATCAGAAAATTTATGCACTTGCATAAATGCAGCACTTTGAGTAGTATCCGGCTGCGCCTTAGTGGTTTCGACTTCCCATTCTTCTTCGCTGTCTGAATAATCCAGGGCCTCGGTAGTTGCTGCAGTCGCGGCATCACGAGGATCAATCTCGTTTGTTTGAAGTGCCAGTCTTTTTTCCGCTGTGTAGGGTGGCGTTTGGTCGATTTCCTATCAAACGTGAAACACAAAATAAAGGATTTAAAACCATGACAATATGAAATGTACATATGTACAATTTTAGAAAACAGATAAAATATCAGATAACTTACGTTTGTTTCCCAACTCGCTGGGAATTCAAACAAGGTTGGCATGGCAGGGCCAGTCCAGCCAGATGCGACAAGCATCGCAGAAACGGCGACAAAGAAAATTACGTTCATTTTCGTATTGTGTCGGGGGAGTTGTTGTCAATTCTTGTAAAACAAAAATAACTTTTACTTTTAAATTTACAATCACACTAGCCGACGGAGAAAGAAAAAGATATATTGGTTTTTTGATGTTTCTTACCAAGTGCGTAGGTACTCAAGATATTGGAACTGAAAGACAGGAACAAGTCAAGTGAGAATACAAAAAGGTGACTGACAGAGTCACAAGTATTTTAACCACTTTATATTGCTTTCTTCTGAGCAACTACGTTTAGTTAACTGTTTCTATTGGCTGGTGAGTGATAATTTATTGCTCTATTGAAACTATTTTTAGAAGGGTTTAATTAAACAATATGTTTTTAAATAGCCGATTGAACTTTAACTATTCCTGTTTAGTCAAGTTTTAGTCAAAACAAAATTCTTGAAATGTTTTGCTTGTTTTGCTCCAGGAATTGGTGAAACAATAAAACAGAAATTGGGTGGTTACTACGTTTTGAAAATTATTCTAGGAATTGCTAAGTATTTAGTGTATGTCTGAATATTTTTAAAGACGATTTTAGCTCCTATGTAGAATAATTATGTTCAAGATGAATAGAAATTAAGACGACGAATGAAATAAAAATTGGAAAGTAATGAAATGGAATTCGAAATTAAATAAGTATTGAGAGCAATGAAATGTTGAAGGTATTCCTTTGTTCTTTTGAAAAGTGAAATCATGGTACCCCCGTTTAACCTTGTATTGAATTTCAGTTAAATGCATTGTATGTTCATATTCATCCTTAAAGAATTGTTTACACAATCATACGACTTTGAATATTTTCATTGACAATTGATATAAACATACAATACACGTAGATAATTATTAAATAATTATTTTATGAGTAATATGTAATATATTTTAAAATATTATGCTTAAAACATACATGGTAATATTTAGCTTGGTATACAATTGAGAAATGTAACGTAATGTCATTGAGAAAGTTTTTTAAACCCAGTTTAATAGCAATGCCAACCGACTTGGTATGTCGTAGAACAAAAGTGTGCATATTTTATAACGTAATCATACCTTGAAAATGTTTATGTGACAAAATAACGTGACGTATTGACGATGGTAATAACTTTCACAATTCAAACATTTTTGTATCATCAGCAAAATAATAACCATTTATGCCTAAGATAAAAATATTTGATGATTTCAAAGGCTAAAATCTCTTGAGGTTAAAATAGAAAACAAAATGTATGAGAAAATGAGATGTTAGATTAACACTCCGACACATGTAGAAAGAACATCAACCATAGTAAGCTAAAGCTAAGTTTAAAATGCCAGGACATTGATGTACTTAGTAATATTAATTCATGTACTTGTAATCATATAGAAACTAGAAACTCAACATTCCAGAGCCTAACTCAACATCACTGAAAACATCTATTTCATATTTTTGAAAACAAAACGCTAGGGGTTAGTCATGCTATTATTTATGATATTAAAAACACATTATACTATGCAAAAACACAGATCATATTAGAAGACATTTCCTTGATAACAGTTAATTTAATTATGGATGTAAATATGTTATGACTAGCTACGTAAATTTTAAATGTTTATTCTAATGACCAGTTAGCCACGTCAGTGACAGTGGTCGGTCAAAATACTTTAATTACAATAACACGCGTTTATGTATCAAACCTCTATGCAATCAAATATGCATCAATTATATGTATACAATGAAAGAAAAATACTCATGTTTCAGTTACGTTGTATTCTGTAAAGCACAGAAGTATATAGACGTTAAACGATGATGACTATTTTTTAACGTATGCACTTATCGTCATATTACACGGAAACGATTTAAATGATAACGCTGCATAGTAACGTTACAATAAATTGTTTTTTATCATGCGCATGGAATTAGATTCAAGGAATGTCAAACAAGCAAAAGCACTTCTAGTGTTTTACTTTCATATTCTTTTTAACGAAATATATTTATATTACATCTTGGTTAAAAACATTTGTGCCACATGAATCTTTTGGCTGTCACATTTTTTTGGCTCTTTAAAAATAAATTTACATAGAGAAACGGATTTGTTCAACTTTAATAATATCCAGTCAGTAATAAAAGGAAAAGGAAACCAACTTGTTAAAATAGATTAATATATTGTATATGTGAGAATGAAGAAGTCACATAAAATGTTACGTACCATATGCACTTTTGATGAGATGAATATGTTTGGTTAAACAGAAATGCAAAAAAAAACATTTAGAACTTTTAGTCATAAAAAATTGTTACATAAGATCATCTTGTGTGTTTAGTAATGTCCAAGAAAGACACAATTTATAAAGCCAGAACGAGAATCACATATTTTTATCAACTGATTATTATTGAGATAATTTTTTTAGAAGCAACTGAAATCACGCTATACAAGAACTGATTTTACTATCAACACATGTTACATGTGTTTCCATATCTCACAATCTCACGCCAGATACGGTCTACTTCACGGGACTGAAAAATGATTTATGATGTTTCCAAAATTCCAATGTAAATGTAACAGTTTTTTATAAAAAAATATCACGTACGATAAAAATTTGAATGCGTTGTAATTTCATGATATGATAGGAGGATGATATATGATGATTTTAAAACCACGGCCTCACATAGCACTCCATAGATTTGTCGTCATCTTCCTCCATGGCGGAGGCTATCATCCGAATGTAACGAGGAACACACTGACATCTTCCTCCTTTCAGACAAACTCCACAATTCCAGAACCAGCAGTCAGAACAGTCTGATGCGTGGGTGCAAAATTTCTCATCTTTGTTAGCAGCCTTTGGATTATACACACATAAAAATAGTAACATTATGATGAATTGGTTCATTCAAAGTGTTATACTGTTTAAAAAACTGATTAACAATGTTGTGGTGTAGAAAACAGAACAAAAAATCTCACCGAATCCTCAAAACAGTACAATGAAAGTATTATGATAATTAAGCACGAAAAGCTAAGTTTTTTATTCATCTTGTTCAATTTTATGTATCGACAACATACACGGATTCCCGGTGCAAAGCTTAACTTTTTATTTTCCTGCTTACACACAGTACTTAAAAGTTAAGTGTCACCGTAAGTTAGGATAATTGGCATATGGCTATATAAATGGTTTGGCGTTTGGCAGTACTATATTTTTATGACCCAAGACCCAATGCAACTTAATTTATGAAGTATATGTATAATTTAACTTTATTAAAGCTTGTTACATGATATGCGTAGGTATAAATATACTTTTACTACATCACGCATCCTCGATTAGACATTTAAGTCGTATTTTTTTAATCGCCTTAAAAATTTCATGAAACCACTTGTTGCAGCATTTTTTGTTTTAATATCCGATGGAAATACTATGATTGTAAATTTTATATGAGTTTGTTTTAATGAATTTCAGGAAATTCGTGAACTTCTCTCAGAATGGGAAATCCAGTCTGTCACAATTCAGTCAGGTGCGGCGCGAGTTGCCCTGTGTTCTCCAGAGGTAATTTATTATTTTCATGTGATATCTATCATCGTTTTAATGTAATGATAACATGCTTATAGTGGAGATGTAAAATCTTCTACCTTTGTTTAAAAACTAATGAATCTTGAATTTTGTTCATTTTTGAAGATGTTGGAGGATTGGGATCGTAATGCGGTGTTTACATTGAGAGGTCAACGCATAGCTATTGTACCTTCCCCAACCGAAATGCTGCTTTGTGTTGGACGTCTTCCAATAAGCTACACGGAGCAACAATTTCATAATATGGTGTCTATTTACGGAGAAGTTCGTCGTTACTTTTTAATGATTAGCGAAAAAACAGGTAAAAAGTGAATACGTCCCTTCTCTCTGATCATTTAAAATCATATTTGTCTTGTACCAATATTCATTTTTATACACCACTTAAAATAGGCGAAAGCAAGGGATATGGCTTTGTGGAATACATCACAAAGGAAGCCGCACTTCAGGCAAAGAATGCCTTGGATGGGAAACAAATTCTAGACTGCACTGCAGTTTGCGATTGGCTTGACTCTAGTCATGTAACTGTGAGGTCCCTCCATTCCAAGTGCCTGTACATTGACCACTTGCCATCTAACTACCGCGACATGGGAGAGTTTCGTCGTATCTTCAGTACTATAGTAAATCCACCGTATTGCCAGGTTAGATGATGGTGTAATTCAATTCTCTTATCCTGACGAATTAAAATACACAGGATTGAAGCATATTGTTTCTATTAATTTGATTTGTAGATTGCGTTGAGAAACGGCTGCCCTCAGGACTGGGGTCTTGTTGAGTTCATAGGAGAAGATGATGCAGAGAGAACCCAAATGGCGCTAGATGGATATTTGCTTCATGGTTCTAGGATTCGAGTCTCCTACTACATTCCTGGAGTCCGAGCTATCAATCTATACTTGAAGCTTCTTAATGATGGGGTAAGCATAATAGTTTCCATAGTTGTGCATTAGCATATATTATACTTTTTGCTGATTTAAAGTTTAATACATAAACACAATGTACTGAATTCCTTTCTCATAGGGTTCAAACAAAGGTAAAAGTGCTCTGCTTCCAGATCCACCTGCTCCTGCCGTCTTCCAACAGCTTCAAAGCTTGGCAAAACAGAATCCTGTTTGTAAGTAGAGTTCTCCACTGTATGCTTTAATCATTGACCGAGCTGAGCATTAAATAAATCATGAATTTTTGTTTGCAGTTGCACAAAATCTCCAAGCAATAATCATGCAGCAGATTCAAGATTTACAAAAAGGTAAGGGTGCCAATGGTGATCCGGGTAAGAGACAGTCATATCACAAAGGACCCCAAGTTCCGTATGGCTCACCACCATCCAATCAGAACAATTCTAATCTGATGAAAAATGCCCACCAAACTGCTCTGACTTTACTTCTTGCATCACAAATGCAGCAAAATGGGCAACCATTAACTCCAGCAGGAACTCCAGGAAGTGGTCAAATGTCGCCAAACTCTTCCAACGCTGCAACAACATTGCAGAATCAACAACTACTGGCAGCTTTGCAGGCAATGAGCAAAGGAAACCAGGGATCGAGTGGTCTTTCGTCCCCTAACGTTTCACACAATGGAGGACTTTGTAATGATCACTTCTTAAATGGAATGCCTTCCATGAACAATGGACACAACTTGAGCACACTCCTCGGACTTGCATCAGGTAACAACATGTCTGGAATGGGTCAGTTGGATCAATCTCCAAATGGAGGCTTGCCGCATGGTTTCTTCCAAAACAGCGGGCTATTGATGTCCCCAGGATCTTCAACTGGGAGCAACTGCAATTCCAACTCTCCAAACGAAGACCAATGGTCCACGTACAAGCCTAACAAAAACTCTGGTTTTGGTAACAATGGAATTCAAAAGGTAAGTTTAATCAGCAGCATTACTTAGCTTTGAAAATGCATACAAAATGAATACATAATCACAATTAATTTCTTGATATATTCAGAGCCCACTTCTTCCCAGCCCATCTGGTCTAAGCTCACCTGCTCTTGACGTGCCAATGGACACAGGAATGAATCCATCAAAGTCTCCACCAGGAGACCCACTGCAGGCTGTATGGTATTCACTGTTTGGACAACCGTCGTCTCCAGAATCTCAGTCTGCGTCAGGAAACACAAGTCCACTTTTCATGAAAACTCCAATGAATAACGCCAATAGTTCCGCTGCTGCAAGGTCAGTTGACCAATTATTTGGACTAAGCCCAAACAATTCGGCTCAACAAATAAGGAGCACACCACCGGGATTTTGTCCACCCAATGGAAACCGGGGCATGAACGGAATGAATGGAGATTTCCAGGAAGCTCTGAACAATCTTTTGAGTAATCCTCAAAATTTGTGTCACATTCTAGGAGGGAATACCATGACTCCCAACGATAATTCAAATGGTGCAAAGTCACCAATACCATTCGCCAACAATCCGCATCAAATGCAGTTTCAACAAGGAATGCACAATGGACTTTTGCACCAAAATGTTCCTCACCTTCAAAATATGCAGCGAGGTGCACCCATGTCCAACGGTTTGGACCAAGGTGGCATGTCCAATGCAATCCTTGATTTGCTAATGCAGTCGATGAAAACAGACCAAGGAACCAACGATGGGTACAATGGTATGAAGCAGCAGCACAATACATGGAGTCCTGGCATGAGTACTCCTCCTTCCCCAATCGGGAACAATCGTTCATTCCACAATGGACACAATAGTAATCACCATGGAGGTCCAACAATTCCCCAGCGCAGTGGATCCAACGGCAGTAGTGAAATGAGTAGCTCTAGCCCAAGGTCCCCATCATATTCCCCTTTCCCACGCTCGACAAACAAAGGTTTACTCGATTCGGGAAACGGGAATGTATCCCCAACACCAACTCCATGGAGCAATCAGGTGTTGGGGAGTCCTCCCAATTCGGGGGGTTTTGGGGCTCCACACCATCTCCAAACCCATCATTCAGCCAATTTTCCAGGCTCCCAGACACGGAACATTTGGGGCAATCATTCCATCAGCCCTGGAGCGAGTTCTATGAGTAACAATAACAACAACTTAATGGGACAAAAACGAAAGGTCAATCATGAAACTGGACTGGACTTGGAAGGTTACCTTCCATCTTCTATGGGACTATCCAATGGGCCTCCCAATGGCCTTCTCCTTGGAACTGCTCCAGGACACAATAACATGCAGCCACCAAATCTTTGTAATACTGGTGATCTTGGAAATACTCTATCAAGTCACTATGCCGACACCTACTTCAAAAAGAAGAAGAAGAACTAAGAAATACGTGGAATGTTACCACGAATCCTATTACATAACATTTCATAAAATGTTCTATGGAAACCAGCGAAATTATGCGTTAATTGAGAGATTTCTGAGTTTTTGACATTCCACTGGAAATACTAAATCAACTTATTGCAATAGAAACGTCGTCGTTATATATTTAGTTGTAATGATCAGAAAAGAAACCGCAGTATTTATAATCGTAATTAGTGTTTTATTTTATAGCCTGTAGAAAAATTACCAATCTACTGCCTGAGTGAATACTTTATTCACTGTTTTGTAATTGATAGAACTGACACTTGGGATAGAGGTTTACTTATTTTTAAATGAGCATGCTGATAATATTGAATTTATTGCTCATATAGATTCAATAAGTTTGTAGTACGATCGACTGATTTTCGTTTTTAAAGAGAAATTAATATTTGTCAACATCTTCTCCTTGACTTTGTGGTCTCCTACAGATGCAGATTAAGTACTGTAGACAGTCTACAACTATTTCCCTATCAAATTGATTTTTATTTCTCTTCATCTTTTGAAAGGACTACACACTTGAAAACAGAACTCGCTTCATTTTTCTGGAATAGCTATTTTACTTGCTTAACTTCCACATTCTCGCGGTGTTTTTACTACGAAAGTGAATTTAAAACCAAAGTAAAACTCCTTCTGTCTTTTCTCTGACCATGAAAATAACTAACAAACACAATGTTACATTGCAATACAAATTAAAATTTACAGTTAACATTTAAGGATACGCAAACGCAACGCATACAATATTATAGATTAAATAGAGATGACATTTTTTAAATGTGATGATGCGGTTCAAGTATTTTAACTTTTCTCGCCACTGAATTTTACCACTTTCTTTCGTATAAACAAAGAAACGGTTTCAGTGTTTCAACTTGCGTATACTCTGGTTAAAAATATCAATTCCTTCCAAAATAGAATGAATTTAAAAACTTATTTACAATTTTCTCTTGTCGACTTCTCTTCAAAACTGGATTCTATATATATTGTATATGATGGTCATCTTCTTCTCTCTATTTTAAAGTGAAACAAACTTGACACTTGTCACCCAGTGAAGAAACATTACCTTACATACAAAAAAAGTACTTACAAAACTTATTAATTACGATGGAAACAAAACATCCAAGTTATTATACTGATTACCTTAAGTGTATGTACATAATTTATATAAAGGATATTACATAGTAGCTAAAGTATAATTTAAGATTTAAAAAAATACAGGTAGTCCAATTACATGTTATGTAATTATATTGTTTTCATCTTGTACTTAACTCATATATGTAGATCATTATGAAAAAGGGATCTTGGGAATGGTTGTCTTTTGAATCAACTTCCAATGGAAACCCTGCAGCGCTTTACTTTTTGAAAACGCAGAACTATTTGTGCGATGAAGCGCAGCTTGACGGCTTAACTATTTTTACATAATACTATTTTTTGTAACAATACAGCTTTGAGCATAAATAGCTATATATTGTATATGATATCCACAAAAATAATATATTATGAAACATATTTTTTATCCACGTAAACTAATTTACTTTTACTATAGATTTCGATCTTGTCCATATTTTTGAAAGTCAAAAAAGTTTAAAATTTAGCACAAATTTAGTTAGGCATGTTAAGTAGTTGTGTAACGATATGGATATGTATTTAAAGACCATGAATTTTGGATACTGCCCTCTCACAAAGTTTCTATTCCTATGATTAATATGGCTTTACAAATATATGCATACTCATCATAATTAAAATCTTAAAGAAGAATTAATTTTGCAACATAAAAAGATAATTGTTTTAGATTCCGCAGCATAATTTCTTTTTCAAAGAGCAACTTTCCTTGAAAATATATATTACATATAAGCTTCGCACATTCGCAACTATTTATTTATTTATTTCTACTCTAAATATTCTAGTAATAATGCGTTATCTTAAGATTCCAATCAACTGTACAGTACGGTTCATAATACTTGAGCATAATACGTCGTTTTGTTTGAATAACTATAATAACTTTTTGTAGTTTACTTTGTCGATTAAATTGAAAGCTTAGCCTGTGATGTGTAACATTTAATTGCGGCTTTTAAAAGAGAAAAAAGAGACATTGTCATCGTCACGTCATTATATTCTCTTTTTACTTATTTTTTGGTGATTTTACTTTATACTAATATAATGGAATGAATGTTACAATACTGACGACTAACTTTTTAGTCATCAAAAAAACGAATGGATTAGAATCATTAATAGTAGAATATATTTAGTACTTGTAACTATTGTAAGTATATTTCGCATAATATAGCATACTAAGTCGTCAGCGACAATTTTTTTGTAGTTATTTATTTATTATTGTTATTATATTACTTGACTTATCTTTACTGGTGTCATTACTGACAATAATAGTATTAATATAGTCTCATATTTTGCCACAAAGATAGGTCGGCCAACTAAGAAAAAGAATACTGCAAGCCAACAACTCTTGCAACAAATTGGAAACAATTTTGTCTCGTAACAAACTTCCAATTTAGTAAGTGTTCTTTTATCTTTGCAGTTGAAAGCCTTTTTAAGTGAGTATGCAAAATATATGCTGAATTCTGTTGGTGCTAGAAAACGTTGTGAGCCTGTTCTTTTCTGATTTTCTCAGATCGTAAAACAAGGTACACAATAGTTTTTGTACAATTCCTCGTTGTAGACATTTAATCGTATTAATAGCATTATTATTGTTAAATAATATTTTGAATCTCCCTTTTTTATTTCGACCAGGATAGTAAGCTGTGTATTTTTATATGTTTCCAATCTTTAGCTCTTAGAAATATAAACTCTTTCGTTTGTTTTTAAACGCATAATACCAGGTAACTGAAACGACACGTTACTCATTAAAATTAGGAGAACATTTTATTACAGAAAAAACACGGCAAGAATATTTTTATGTCAACGACAATTTTCGAAATACTTAGTTTAAATTTAAATCCTACACAATTATAATTGTTAATCATATGACCTTTGGACTAGTTCCATAATCAATTCATTTTATACATAGGTAGGTTAACAATAATTCAATTTGTTATGTGTAATATTTCGCATATCGCTATTGTCTTGACATAACTTTACTTAAGTACACATCTATGAACATATTGTTTTAAAATAAGACGCAAAGTTAAGCGCAATTCATATCTATTTATATATAGGTAACTTGCTTACGAATTAATGATAATAATGATACAAGGTATATCCGCTATATACGTAAACCCGATAAACAGTGATCCTCCTGTTTAATTGTAAGTAATTGCATAAATATGTGCATGTATAATAGTTGTAAATTTACGATCAGTAGTAGGAGTATTGAAACTTAATATTATCTATGAACTATAAACGTAATATTTTTTTCTAAATATTAATACATTTTTTTGGATTTTTTTTGTGGGATGGGAAAATTATTAGCATGTAAGTATAAATGTGTCTGAATGCAATACATGCATGGGAAGCTGGCTGTTCTTATTAAAATAATTCTAATTTTACGATTTGGTAACAGTCATTATGTTTGTAAATAACGTGATGACGGTTGAGTCGAAAGTACCTTATAATTTATAATTATTCATTGCCTTCGTTGCCAAAGTTATTGCAGGCAGCATAGCAGCAGTAACCCTTACAAAAATTATTTTGTGAAGCGAATTCAACCTACAAATTACAGTTTTAATCATCCACCTCGAAAGTTTATTCTTACCACTTTTGCAGGAAATTTTCAAACATTGTGTGGAGCGTTTTTTAATATAAAATGACCAACTTAATTAATAACCTTTATTAATTAATTAATCGGGTCAAGGTTTTTTAAATTCAATGTATATTTAGAAGCTTATTCAGTCCCTTTTGTTTGTTTGCGAAATAAAATTTCGATTTTGACGCACTTTAAAACCACCAAATATTTCGATATAACTATCGTTACAAGTAGTTGCCAGAGAAAATAGGAATTTTTATAAGACAGGATCTTTGATATTCGACAGGACCGAAACGGCATAATATAAGAGTGATAAAATGATAGATGATGATTGGTTAGTTCTGTGGTAGTCTTTTGAGTGATAGGTGATTTTTATGGTGCAATAGAGAATGAACATGCGCGAATGCAGGAACTTTCTATTTTTTTAACAAACAAGCTTCCGTGGAACGACAAAAAGAGAATTAATATTTACTAAATTAAATTTACTCATTGCATAATTTAATTTCGTTGTTGTCATGGTTCCAAAGTTCCAAATTTCAACAATATTACTACTGCTTTGGATGAATCTTTACATCAATAAAAAAACATAACATTATCAATATTAAATGTATTTATACAATAAATAACCAAATATTTGTTAGGTAAATTTTATAGATAGTAATGGGAATTTAGATGGGAATCAAATCAAAACCTAGTTTTAAGGTAATATTAAACTATTTATACAAATATCCAGCAATTTTACCATTGCTGTCGAAAGCGTTGACATTAGTACCTTGTTGCATTGTAATCATAATCATTATATTGTGAGTTTAGCTATTTTGTTGATTATTTTATTAAGGATCGCTCGTATAGCTTATTAATTATTATATATTGCCGTTCGGTCGGCGTTCTAAGTATCTATTATTCATTTTCGCCTAATCCGGTTTCGGGAACTATTATGGCTGCTTTTAACTTAGCAACAGCAAAAATTTTCAATCAATTAATCGAAAAAAAAACTTTGAAAAAAGCCTCTAGCGACAACTAGGGAAAGGTGATCAAATATCACTTAAATTCATGAAAATTAAAAGTATAATCGAAAAATCGCGAAGAATTTATCCTTTGACCAGGGTAGAAAATTCAAAACCGTATTGCTGTAATATAATTAAATTACACCAAAAGTTAGCTAAATAGGTTCGAATGTGTACTAAATTCAAAAGTTCTGGTTACACAGTAAAAGGGAACTTTGGCGGTACTCTTAATAGAACTATCCTTCCTTTTACAAGGAATTATATTATTTGTCTTCTTCTTTTTAATGTTAGATCATTTCATTTAGATAATTTTTACTCACTATACATATTAGTTATGAAAATTAACATTATGGTTCTGTAAAGCAAAGATGTTGACCATTGTTGTAGAAGTTATCATAAATAATTCATAAGTTGATTGAACCGAAAAAACATTCCGAATTCCCGTTAGTACGTATGAACGATGTATGTTAAGAATTTTCCATGTGAATGATATATTATTCTTATAAAAATTTACCGGTGGTCAATTGCAAAGCGACATAAATGGAAAGTAACGAGACCTTCTTCCAAATGAATTGACAAATCAGGGTAGCCCAATTGACTTAATTGTGTAGTAAAGTTAATCACAAAAATGTCACAATACAGTTTACATGAAAATACAAATATAGTATCATTACAATTAAAAACTAACTGAACGCATTCAGGGTTGCATTGGAGAGTATATTGGATTGGAAACTAATTGGTAATTTGTAAATGTAAATTAAACATTGGTTACAGGTAAATCGAAATTAATTCTGTTGCAAGTGACCAAGTTTTAATAAATTCATCAAAAACGTAAGTTTTGATTATATAAAAAACTGACCATTCTTACTAACTGTAAAGTCTTTAAAGTTTAAGGTTTAAAGCTTTAAAACTCCAAAGATGCACAACTTGCAAAATTAATCGTATTGTGAAGTACTAAAATCTTGTCTAAAAGCTACATAAAATACTTTTGAAGATACACCGGAAATTTTATCATTATTGATCCAAAGATTACTAAATAATATATTGCAAGTGTAAAGATAAAGTATAGATATTATAATACGAATGTATGTTATTGTCAGAGCCTTCATATTCATTTGTTGGTCATTGTTGAGTGATTTGTGGATGCCTAAAACGAAAAATTAAAAAAAGAGTTTATTATCAAGTATAGAATAAATGATTTATCATTTTTATAGTGATTAAAATGGAGATATTATCATAATCTTAAAGTGAATGGGAATTTACTGAAAACTTGTTATTATAATGGCATATATATTATTAAAAATATATTTAATATAAAATATTTGATATATATTCAAATAGTTGATTGCTAAGTTAAAAGTTATTTATTTATTATTATTATTTTTGTTGATAATTTACAGTTGTGATGATGGATTTTTTATATATATACATATAATATATTATCTCTTAATTGTTTATTATGATTATTTTGTATTTTATATAAGGTAGCTGTGACGACGGTACCCTACACGCAGAACAATCAACAAATTTTAAGACAAGAATTATCTCATCTTATCTTTCATGAATCATCTTCATTGTTATTTGTTTTTCAGTATTTTTGTCATTACTTTTTTGCGGCTAATTGGTACAGTAAATTTTGAGGACATGTGTACAGTACCGATATAAAAAGTTTAATTGTCCTTTTATTTATATTTATATTTGTGAGATTGTTTTTCTCTACCTACATTACTGTCGCTAATCCAGTTATCATTCTTAAATATCAAATTTAACTATTTATTATTCGCAACAAGTATAAAATCATTTAGAAATTCTTGACAGTCTAGAAAAAAAAATTCTTTGATTTGTGTTTAACTGAGCCTTTCTTTAAAAAAATATCCTAATAGATCTTTTTTGTCTTCCCGTATTAGGAATTCTTGACTATTTTAGCTTACAACATGTACTTTTCTTGATTCTATACTTAATCATGCAATGATTCTAAAAATATTTTTTTCGTTTCAATGAATATCTTTGTAATCTTAGTTTCTTAACCGATGTGATAGAATGTCTGCAGCTCTCTGGTGTCCAAAAACTGTGTCCACAAATTTACAGAATAGTTTATTCGATACAAATTGGAAAACCGAATTGATTTTACGCGAAATTCCGATTAATTTGATCCAAGTTAAAATTTAATCTATTTTGTTTCAACATTAATAAAGTTTATTGAAATTTTAAATTAAAACATGCAACATTAATGGATGAAATGCATGTAAATTCGACTTCGCTTATTGAAAAGCAGATTAAGATATAATTGGTAAAATTATTTGTGTATCTAAGCGTTCCAAAATTGTATGCTGAATGGGCATGCTGATACTTCGTTGCATAGGTTTACCTATTTATTTATTTATACAACTGTCTTCGTGAAAATTTAAAAATTACATTTACAAGTTATGTCGCTACTTTTGCCACGTTTCTCGACATCAGTATTTTTGACGAGGTATTCGTGTGTATGTAAGCTAATATTTTAATATTCGAAGTAAAAAATGATTCGTTTTGCAAAAATACGATGCATGTTTTAAAAATATTCTAATTGGTAGACAATCTCTTTCTGTTGTTAAAGCTTATTGGATAAAATGGTGTAATGGTGAATTTTATAATTACATGTGTGTAACAACCTTGAGAATAACTAGAACCGAACAGCTACTTAAATTTACTTAAAAATGTAAGTTTTCTGTTATACTTATTTTGATTTTATTCATTGTATTTTATTATATTATTTATCTAAGAAATAAAATTACGATCGTACGTTTGAAATAAATAAATTGTTAGCGTCGGCATCGATTTCATTTCTCCATTCGTACTATGCACAGTATATGGCCAATTTCACGAACACTATTTCGCAGATTTCTTTTTGGCAAAATTTAGCAAGTATCATGTTGAGCGATCTATGACGAATATTAAAATAAACTATTTATTTATCTGTATAACAATTGTTGCTTTTATTTGTTCCAAGATATTTCATCAACAAGTAAATGATTCATAAAATTCAAGTGTTACAAAATTTAACTACCAAAATACTGGTGGTAAAGTTAACAATATAAAATCACGAAAAATCTAACAATAACGCAATGTGAGCTTACACATAATATGCACCTTTTGTTAACAAACGACTAGTTAGCAAACATTTTCGTCGATTCAGCAATACAATGTTTGCAAGACCAGCATGACTTCATACCTCATACCTTACTTCCATCTGTATATATATATAACGTAATAAATAACATGCATAAATACATTACTCTATCCTCAGATAATCTAACAATTCCTCTAAACAAGTAAAGAGATCGTGTTTGAATTGAATAACGGCTCAACACCTGGTAAATGTTTTTTTTTGCTCTTTTATCGAACATTTGACAATTTAAATGCGTGGAATAATTGTTTTAACTTAAAAATTTAAATTCATACACACTTACACGATACATTTATCAGGTTTTTGAACTGTTATTTACAAAGTACTTTGGAAAGATAGCTGAAAGAAGTATTTGCGTGTTTAAAAATTAATATAAGTGAAACTGCGACTACTAAAAAAGATAATATTGTTCGGTCTCTACGTGGAATTTAGTTATCATGTTAAAACACAAAAATATGGAATTTGTCGTGTACGTAAAATATAAATTAACGCGCCAATAGTTATGTATATCAATAGCACTATTTTATGGTACTCTGTTACTATCCTAATATAACAAACCTCAATGCCTGTTTTAAAGAAACTAACTCACATTTCTGTACTTATCATTCTTACATGGAATTTGCCTATAAAATTATATTTTTCATCTCTCTCTCTCTAAAATTTTGGTTGGATGATCCAAATCGGATATAATTAAGACGTTTTGTTAGCGTTAATTCTGTTAAGCTACACGGTGAATCCGACCTCAGACTTTCTCTTCATCAGCATCGTAACCGGAGAGTAACTTCTCCTCGGAATCGACATCAGACCTGTGACTTAATGAAAATAAATATAATTACATTTACTGTGAATTTATGATGCAAAGTAATTTGTCCAACGATGAGAAATAATGATGGCTTTAGCATTTAGCAATTACGCGGGTAAAGCTTTTCGACGATGGAAATCCTTCTCCATATCCAACTGCTGAACTTTAGTGTACGCCCCACTGCCAAGTAATACGATCCAGTTTGATGCCCACCAGGCAGTTGATTTGATATCATTGTACATCCAAACAGCAATTACAGTCTGAACACAAGCTTTTGCAGTACCAGATATGTTGTGCGTTAAGGCCGAGGTAACCTACATTGCAAACAGAAAATTTATATTTGCAATATATCAATTATTAATCATATAAATGAAAAAGATGTAGTTATTGCCCACCTTAATCTGTAACCCAGTTATTGATCCGATGCTCACTCCACATATGCCTCCAACCACCATTAGAATCCAGAAGTGAACTTCCTGTATCTGAGAAACGAAAATGATATGTGGAAGCTCTTGAAACATAAACATCAGCGGAATGAAAAGAAAGCTGGCATTGAAATTGTTGTAAAGGGTCAAGGTCCACACAGAGTTATCAAGAGTCGGTAAGACTTTCTTGGTGTAGATAGCATTCAAGGATACGCAGCAAGATGACAGAATTCCGAACACGATTCCAGAAAATGTTATCCCACCTGTTTAGAATCAAAATGAGTACAATAAGTTACGGAAGAAAAAAATTGTAACGATACCATCAAAATGAGCATTCTATGTAAGTTATCATGTCCCACGAACCTGATAATCCTTCCTGGTCGACTCCGATCAAATAACCAACCGTGATGAGAATACAGCACCATATAGCCCGATGGGAAACAGAGGAACCTACGTATATTTAATTTCGAATACGGTGAGTTTAAAATACAATGAAGCAAAAAGTCATTAAATAACATTTCCAAATCACTTACGGAGGATGACGAAAGTAAAAGCAACATTAGTTACTGTGGTAAGTGAACGCGCCAAGTAATAAAACGCTACACCGACATTTTGGAGGCAGAGGTTATTGAAAGTTATCATGGCCACAAAGACGGCAGACAATGGCAAAGTCTAAAAACATAAATGCTCACGTTTACTTATTAAAATTTACAAACCTGCAACTAAAAAAGGTAGCGGAACCTTAAATTCTATCCTTTTTATTTACCTTAAGAGCGCTTTTCAGATTCAGTTTTATATCCGGAAAATCTACTCCGCAAGTAGCATTAATGCATCTTCGGCTTTTGGTAAGAATCAGACAAACGAAAAAGGTGAAGACGCACTGAAACCAGGTTATGAACATCGGGGCATCAAAGTCCTGCTGCTGGCTCAACAGAGACTTGTTTACAAACACAGTCCCAATAGAAATGACCCTTCGAACAAAAACATCAAATAATTATCTTACTCAATTAACAATCAAATAACTATCATTAAATACTGCTTATACTTACCAGTATGCCGCGACCACCGATGCTATGAACATATACTCCCGGCACAAGGCACTCTCCCTGTCCTTTTTTGTACGACGTATTCCCATTTTTGAGCCTTCTTATTTATTTCCAACAATTATTTATCGACAGTTTAACCAGTTCACAACTTTCCACAGGATACCGTGAAGGCTAACAAAGTGAGACGATTGATAACTATTCCAGGATGTAATTATCATACCATCTCCTCACGGACGGAGGAGAACACACAACAAGCACGTTCAAGTCAAACAGACACCAAGCACAACCACATCATCATCTGTCTCCCAATAACCAACTACGGACACAGAACAAACAAAACAGAATTATGTCATGGAATGCTATACCTATTATATGCCTTTTTCTACCTCAAACTGTACAATTTAATATTTAAACTAGATGATAGCACCACCAACTTTATCACCGGCTATGCAGTCAACTACTTGTCAATATTTACCTTCGAAAAGTATAAAAATACTTAATTACCTAAGCTATTGAACTAATTTTTACAAACCACATTACCTGACTGAAAAGTAGTATAAAAGTTAGCAAACCGCAACGCAGCACAGCAGACCAGTCAAAAATAAAGTCACAGAACCCGATGCACAATGAAACAGTGAACAGAACAAGGCTGACGGTGGAGAATAAAAAAAAACGTGATGATGAATAGAAAACCAAAATGTAGAAGATTGCAAAAAAATCCACTTGCTAACAGTTTATTCGCTTACACCAGGATCAGGATCATCATCACATCACACAGAAGAACATCACACACTGACAACTAATGTAAAACCTCAAACAAACGGAACGGGATCGAAAGTATCGGTCGGTCAGTCTCTCTCACTAAAAGGAGTGAACTAGCAATTGAACTGAAACTGAACTCAACTAAAAAGAACAGAGAAGTATACTGAAAATGGAAAATGCAGCTTTCTTCATGATTTCTGCTCCTCTGTTCTGCAGTTTTGCTATTTGCTCTACTCTTCTCGTTGTTTTGCAGGTGGCTGGCTATATGAATGCGTTGTTGCTGGTAGCTGTTTCTGTTTGCTTGCACTGCATTGCATAGTACTGTATACGGGTTACTTGGTTACACTTTTTACTCTTGTGTACTTTTACTGCTAGTAGTAACCAGTGGTCCGAGTTTGCTCTTCGTGAAGTATTGTGTGTGTCGTTTCGTTTTCT
>JAQFXM010001253.1:0-34228 GCA_034693345.1 Entomobrya multifasciata
AGGAAAAATTTGAAAACTGTTGTGATCAGCTCGAGGTGGTTGATGTGGAAGGGAAAGTGATTATATGGCAATCAAAAATTTGAAAAATGGAGATATTGAATTAGAGAAGAACAGGCCACAGATTAAAATAAGTATTTATTCTTTTCATAAAATCTTTAACTTTGTTGTGAAGCTAGAATTCAATATATATGCAGCATCTATACTATGTATGTATGTACTATTGCATTGCATAAAAAATGAAAATAATAATAATATGCATCTGAAGTGTGAATACGGTACTTCCATTTCGTGAACAGTCATTTCAACATTCTTTAATATTTGCTGCCATACTTATATATTACATGCTTATGAATATTTGAATTGAAAGCTAACTAGAACCAATTCCCTGACATCATATAAATCGATTGCTAACCAAGACAATAAAACAAAAGTTAATCCATTTTGTACTTGAGACTGAGAGTTGAAACGAGCAGACGTGTAGTATAGCCTTTTATTTACAACAGCAGCAATTAAAATGTTTTTAAACTTGAAGAAATTAAATCTTATCGCTGTCTAAATCTAAATTGGATATATCGATGTACAATTGTCATACTATCTAAATAGCTCAGAGAATAAAACAGCTTGCATAACATTACATACATACAAACATACATACACAGTCGTACACGTGTCATTCTAATCGATAATCAATCTGACATCATTGCAATATCTTTAGGTTTCGGTTTCCTGTGAATGTTAAGTATCCAAAGCGTGATGTTCGAAATGCTATTTTGTGACAATTCTGTTGATATAAATGATAATGACGGACAAAATAAACCCACTTTTTACAAAAATTGTTTATAATATTTCAAATTCGGCTAAAATGAAAGCAAAAACACACTTGGAACATAATTCAGAAGAGAAATTAAACTGGGAATGGTACAATCCACGCGAAGACAGCCTTCCTGCATCATTTTGCATGGACACTTCTATTCACGGTTTACGGTATCTTGGGGAACAGAAACGGCACATTTTTGAAAGGCTGTTTTGGCTGATTGCTTTTATAGGTTCCGTGGTGAGTTCAGTGCTACTCATTTGGGGTATCTGGAGCGAGTACACTGATATGCCAATTGTCACCGTTTTCAATCCGACAGAAATGAAACTGGATGAGATACCGTTTCCAGGAATAACCCTTTGCAATGTTAATGGTCTACAGAAATCTACACTGGACGAGCAAATTAAGTAAAAAAGACGCATTTTCTTACCACATTTATCATATATAACCTATAACATAATTTATTTGCATATTATGATTTTTACGAAATAGCAAAGTTACTCAAAATGGAACACTTGATAGGGCAAATTTTACTCAAGGAGACAAATTAAACATGTCACACAGTTTTCTATATGATCTCGGAACGGTACTTGACATGGATTACATTTGTAGTTCCGTGTGGAGCTTCACAGATCGATTCTTAGAAAATTCATCTACTCTAAATTGGTTTCAAGTGTTTGAACCAATAAAGAAATCTGTTGCTGGAATTTTACATCAAGTTGAAAAATACTCTTACCCGATTATCACGTTAAAACAGGTACAAAAACTCTTTGCATATGAAAATCAATTCCGTTGTAATTGTAAATTTGTTTTTGTAATTTTAGGTCTCTCAGCCATGCAACCAAATGATTTCGCATTGCGTCTGGCTTGAGAAGACAATTGATTGCGATGAATTGTTTCAGGGTGTTGCGACCGATTATGGATATTGTTGTAGTTTTAATTCAATGCCTGCCTCACTGCTTCTGGAAAAGCAGTAAAATCTTATTTTTAAACTAATAATTCTATTTTTGATCGCTTCTATTTAAATGAGTTGAATTAAATGGAAACCTTTTCATGTAGCTTCAACTTGGAACAAGACAAAGACAATATCAACGTTAAAACGTGGGAGAACGCTAGTCTCAGTTATGAAAACTTGATGTTCACCAAGGAAACCATGAATAGGTCAGTTCCTTACAGACAACGATATCCGGGAAGGTCTGCAGGACTATCGATTTTGCTAAATCCAGATGTGGATGAGTATTTTTGTACGAGTACTGATTCGGAAGGCTTCATAATGGGAGTTAATGTACCACTTGATTTTCCAAGGATGGAGGACAATGGCATTGCAATTCCCACAAATTCTGAGGTATTTGTGGGTCTCAGGCCGGAAATCACCATGTCGCATGAATCAGTCAGGGCTTTTCCAACGGTAATGCTTTAATTGATTATAACTGTGAAATTTATAAAATAGACGATGTAAATATGTGTTTAGGAAAAGAGGCATTGTTACTTTGGAAACGAATATAAGCTACCACACTATTCAACGTATACAGCTTCTAATTGCATGGACGAGTGCATTGCTCGAAAAACTATAGAACAATGCAACTGCACATTGCTCTACATGCCAAGTAATTAAATAATTTATATTAGATGTGTATAATTCCGGTGTAGAACTTTTTAGAGTTGTGGTTTACAATGTTGACAGATAAATGGGGCGACAAGCCATGCATACCAAGCATGTACAATTGCACGGATAATGTTCGCAGTGAGTAGAAACTTAGATCATTTTTACCAACCAATTTTATTTCTTCTTTACAATCGAATAGATTGTTTTTTTAATTAGAGGATATTGTTGAAAATGGATTAAGCGAGTCGTGTTCCGAATGCCTGCCAACATGCACGGAAATCAAGTATCGCAAAGAAGTAACATTTTTGCCTCTTCAAGAAAAGAAGCTTCAAAAAATGTTTTCTACTGAATCATTTTATAAAAATAAGTAATGTCTAATACCAAAAAGAGTTACGCATGTGCACACTCAGAATTTAAATGAGAATTTAATTGTTTTGTACACTACAGCCGTCTACCTCAGAATGTATCCATCGTTCACGTGTACTTTAGTGAGAACTCTGTACATCCAAAGCTGCGTAAAGAAGTGACTTCACTGATCGGGCTAATATGTATGTAATCATTAGCAATTCTAAATTGATGACAGGTATGTAACATAATGCGTATCTCTTAGCTAACGCTGGAGGTCTCCTCGGGCTATGCATGGGATTTAGTGTACTTTCTCTTCTGGAAATCGTGTACTATGGATCCCTACGTCTTTTCTGTAATTTATATCGGGATAAAGTCCAACTTAATCAGAGTAATGAAACAAATCTGGTCAACGTGACAAGTCAACTTGACTTTAACTCACAAAGTCCAATAATTCACCCGAAACAAGGTCGCTTTCTTAAATTCATGAAATAAATCGCTATGTATATACGAAATGGAGATTCTTTAAATCATGAAAACAAAACGATATAAATACCAGTCTAAATTAATGCCTAGAGCCTATGATAATACTTTTAGCTAAATAAAAAATTCAGAATACACTGTTAATCTATGATGATCAAAGAAAACACCTTTATTCAAGTATGCTCCAAAATTTCATCGTCACGCCATTTTACATCTTTACGATTACCACAATAAGGAATATATTTAGTCGAATTACTGCCTAACTACCATCAAATTAACAATCAAAAGTATAGTTAAATAGCTCCAGGTAGAGAGGTAAGCATATAACTAATAAAATCAATTAAATTGGGGTGAAAGATGCTAATCCTTAATCATGGTTATTCGAGTGTAGGTGTCACACAAAGAATCAAACGTAGAACATGGGGTACTTGTCCTTGAGATCCTTGTGGATGGTCATTCGTGCAGCCAAAGTTTGTAGATCAGCGTTGTCACCCTCCTTCTCCAACAAAGCTCTAGCACGGAAAGCTAAAAACAAAAATTAAAAATACCACATAAAGTTTAATGAAATATGGCATAGTAATTATTAGCAAATGTTCGATTACACATATAATTAACTTACCAGCCAAATGGGCATAGTACGTTGGCGCAGGATAGGACACTGGCTGAGTGCACCTTACAAAAGTGTAGCACAAACAGTAAGTCAAGTACTCCAAGTCTTCCATTGAAAAATTGTTGTCATCATGAATGACATGATAACGCGTCGGCTTAGAAGTTCCTTGAATTCCAACATGGGAGTTCAAAAAGAACTCCATCTCAGTGGGATGAGTGATCACCGTATCGACAACAGTTCCGGGAGGAATATTCTGCTTGGGAGGCACCGAATCTTTCTGATGAAGTGGCAGGAAACGGGTGTGATGACGCTTCTTCACCACCAAGAAGGTAATCTTCGGCTTGTAGTTGGGGCTGAGTGACCTAACCGCTTCTAGAATACCTTGACGGTACTCTTGTTCCTTAATCATGGGAAACTGACCCTCAGACACGCCATCCCGGAACATAATTATCCTTTGAGGCGCACATGACGTTTTCGCTTTGAAGTTTTTAATCATTTCTTTAATGATGTGACTAAGCTTGTGAATCACTTCCTCCGCCGCCTCTTGCACTTGAATGTGCATCTGGAAACAGACTCCAGACAGATCATAGCTCGCCGTAATAGCCGCCACGCTTGGTGACTTGGAATGAGGAGCAGGATGAGTAACGTCAGCACCAAGAATCAAAACTGGTGACTTGTGAAAGTCGAACTGATCCATGATAGGTCGGCCAAGTTGGAAATTTACACCTCCGAGTTTAGCATTGATCTTCAACAAAATGTTGATCAGCACTTGCTTCGCACCAGCTCCATTAGTGATTTTGTAGACGGTGCTTTCCTTCAGGCATTGGGTGAGGATACCAACTTGCACTTCAGCTTCGTTTTTAACGGTAGAGTATTCGTTGCCATCCTTTCCCATAATAACCAAGACCAGTCCGACCCCCTTTGCCTTGAAATCCTTCAAGGCGTCGCGAGTCGCAGTGTGGAATGGAGCCTGGCTGTTGTTCCCTCCACGGATTATACGGGGCTGCAGGTTAACAAAACAAAAAAATGTAGAGAATAGAATTATGTCATAAATAACGAGAAGGGTGTAAACCCTTAGTGATAACTACCGACAGTTTTGACCTAGAAGGGTGTAAACACCCTCAAAATAGCTGTCGACAGTCGCGAAGAATGTGAATGTAGGGGGTTTAGATATGAAAATCAATCCAATGTGATCAGATTGTCCGGTTCCTGTATGTATCGGATCGACGACCAAAAATTTTTTCGTGTCTTTCGATTTTTTTTGCCATTTAAAATGCATGTGACCCCTATATCTAGTCAAAGGGCTCTGAAATTCTATCACACCGAAGACCATGACCCCAACCATATTACGTGTACCTATTTTGGTGTCAATCCGTTCAGCAGTTTCGGAGCTACCGCGGAACAGACAGACATACAGGCAGGATATCAATCGCAATAACTGCCTCTTACGCGATTGAATCGCTGTCGGTAGTTAATAATCTCAATCTAATTGCCTTAAAACAGTTCTACTTATTAGTAAAAGCGTACCTTAACAGCCACGTACTCCGCATTCATAATAAGCCGATCCACAGGTTCTCTTCCACGGGGCCCGTTGGGAGTAATTAAACCCAATTTCTTGGCTTCAAATCCAAGCTTCGTAAGCAGTTCCTTCTTGATTGTATCACGGTACTGGTCAGTCAACTTGCCACAGACGTTGAGCACACCAACCTTGGGTACTTCCGCGGATGTTAGGAACTTTCCAATCTGGAATTTGCCATCATTTCCCTTAGGCTCCTGAATTCCCTCAATTCCATTTTCCTGATTAAAGCAAGTTAAAACAAAGATTAACCATCAAGAAAACTTGAAATTAACCATAAAACTAAAAATAACTACTAAAGATCTTTGCGAACAAATTATTTCTTACGTTTCTCAAGTGCAACTGTGGCTTGGGAATCCGTTTGGCAGTTGTAATATCAATCATGTCCGAACCGACAGACAAGCCAAACTCCTTCAAAATGGGACACCTCTCATATTTGCTATTGTCGCGCTGAAAATATCAAAAATAGTATCATTACAGCAACTCTTTATCAATAATTAAAGTTATGAAATGCCACTCGAATTTACATATTAACTTACCGAAACCTTAATCCGCCGAAACCGATCTGCTGGAGGTTTAGCCGCGCCCTTGATCATCTCACTTGTATCTTTAGCTTCAAGCTTTCCCTTGTACGCTTGAGGAACAATGTAGCATAACTTCAAAATTCAAGTAAAAAACACCAGTTAATTCTTGTACTAAAGTTACAAAACCATCTTACTTAAATAGCCTTTTTTAATTGCTAATTTAATTCTTACCTCCATCGGCACATAATTAGTCATGTTCTTATTTCCCACATGCACCACCGGCCACTCTGGATGCTTCAACTTGATTCCCTTTTCGCGTTCAAAGTACTTCTGAATACTAATCTCCTCCTTGTTCATCAAAAACCGGTACGTCTCGGACGAGTGCTCCATGACCCTCACCGCCACAAATCGATGTTTCTTCTCATACACTCCCTGGACCACCTTTCCCGTTCCATATTCGATCAACTTCCCCTTCAAAAAGTTCTCAGCTTCTCGCAACAACGCTGGCCTCCACCGATTAACCCTCATGTCGTTCTCCTCTCTAATATTCAACTGGATTCGCATGACTCTATCCACAGGTAGCCTTTTCAAGAACGCCTTGTTAGCCATATCCACATTGAGGGTCGCCTTCTTATCCCTTCCCAACAGCAAACTTTGATTATGCCCAAACCAAAGTTCCAACAGGTCGCTAATGTTGTGTGGACCCACACTTGAGTAGAAGCTTCTATTACATGGCTGATAGTTCAAAGAGGGGCAATATCTCAATGCCACATCCAACGCCTGAATCACCTCCTGAGGCAGCTCACAATACTTCCAAGTCTCACAGGACCTCAAATACTCAAACATCCCCTCCGTCTTGATTTCATTAGCCAATTTCAACTGGATTCGGTAGCACCTTTTCTTATCATCGTCATCAGGATCCACCATCGAAATCTCGTCACACCAAGCCGTGTTGTGACTAAAATTGAGAGGCTTAGCCGAATAGCAATTCTTTTTACCATCGAATGGCATCCTGGCACCCAACCTCACATGAAACTTCTCCTCGAAGGCTCGCCAAATCACGTGAAGGAGTCGATCAGGCACTGTGCTTTCTTCCGGGTCCTCCCCTGCAGCAGCTCCTTTCCCCGCAGTCCCACGCGATTCTTTTGGAGTAATCACCACATCATAATGATACACCGTTTTAGGAAAGGCATTCGGAATAACTGTCACTGGAAAGTGATTAGCCTTCACAGGAACAATTGGAAACTTCAACCTTGAAGGAGCCTTTGGTCGAAAAGGTCTAACTCTACTGGGATCCCCCTCCGCCACTCCCAAGATAGACAGCTTGGAACTAATTTCCTGCACAACTGACAGACCAGCCGTATTACTCATCTTGGATACAGTTTTTTTGCACTGGTAAAATACTTATTTTAACTCATAAACAAAAAGAGATAACTATTTAATAACTGACTAATTAACAAAATTAATTATTTTTAAATCTGCAAACACTAGCAAGTCAAGTCACACTACCGACACGTGCACTTCAATACTTCAATTCAACAAATCGGCACGGGTACTTAACGAACGACGCTTTTATCAAAACCAAAAGACGAAAGCACGCCACGCATTGACATGACTGAACAGAAGCAGGCTGCATTGCACTATTTCTCAGCAAAAATGACATGCGTTCCGTTGAAATTCAACATGTCTGCTGTCTGCTTGCTACAATTTTATTATGCAAAATCCAAGGATGTGCGTTGCGTGCGTGCACTGTGCCCTGTGCACTGTAGTAAGGGTTCATTCATAATATACGTCTGTATCAATCTATTCTATTTTTTGAACTAATTTAATTCTACTAATTATATTTTAATATGGTTGAAAAACTTATTTTATACCGTTTACGGTTATATTGAGAATATGTTTGAAGTGCCCATTAAAGTTTATAACGTATTGTATAGATGTTCCCTTGTCCTGTTTATCCAAAACGTCGTCTCGTCATCGACATCAACGCGCCTTCTTCAGCAAATCCTTTCTCTTTTCCACAGAAAAAGAATCAGGCATCATTTATCATCATGCTTGATAGACAAGTTAGTTTTCCATAAAAAAAAACATGGTCTAATTTGCCTATCACGTCGCCGAGCCGAATCCTAGCATTTTGTTTTAGATTTTCTGCCTTTTTTTTGGAATAAATTGTGCATGCACAATGCATGGCTGGCTTGTTAAATTTTGGAGCGTGATTTTTTTGTTGATAAATAATATGACTTTGTTGCATGAAATGATTTGATGTTATAGTTTAGTTGAGTAGTGGAACAAAGGAATAAAAATTGGCGTCTCCTATTTTAATATATGCTTGTAACTTTCTTTCTTCATGATGACTTATGACTTTAAATGCTCTTTAAATTGCCATTACTACTTATGTGCGCATACGAAAAATGAAAATAGTAATTTTATGAAATTTTTAATTTATCAAAAAGTCAAAATATTTTATTTTTAAACTCCTTCATCTCACCACTACCATCCACTGATCCACTACAACATCCACATATTCACAAGTGAACAGTCCATTCAACATTCTTTACCATTTCAACCAAAACCCAAAGTGCCTAACCTTCCACTTCCAACAGACAAGTGAATAATGGCCACTGAATATAAAGAAGAAACACCCGTGGAGTACCACAAACGCTTGAAATTGCTACGAAAAATGGAATTTTATCTTTACACCTGCGCTCTTCCCTTTATCGCATTCCTACTGGCTATACTTGGTTGCCCCTTTCTGTCCAATTTCTGTTACTGGATCTTCTTGGTCGCTTTTAACCCTGAATGCACTGAAAAGGACCTTCTATACAGTGCCTCCCTTTACGGCTCGTTGTTCATCATTCCAATGCACGGTTTTTGGGAAGTCTTGTTTTTAATGGCATTGCTTGTATCATTATTTCATACACGTTCTATCGTTAACAAGTATTTGGTCAGTTACTTGGCTCACCAAAATGACTTGCAGCAACTCCAAGATGCAGAGGACCTTGAAAACTGAAGTTTTTAAGAAGAACAGAAGGGAAATTATTTATATCAAAGTACAATTTGATTTGTGAAGCGTTAATATCTCAAAAAATCAAAATGAATATAATTGAAAATAAATCTTCAAGTTTCTGGAATCTATAAAGCTTTTAAAATACATTTCTATTTCATAAACATTAATTCATCATATTCACATTGCCATAATTTTCCAAGTTCAATAAATTACCATTGCTACTTGCCTAACCATCATTTAAAAAAATACGATGAGTTAATGTTTAATTTTTTTTGTCCAAAACTTTGTTAAGTTTATGTCATTCAAGTCACAAGTCATTTATGTCACCACCGCACTAACAACCAATCACCGATCCCCATTGAAAACTCAACCGAATTTTATCCCCTTCAATCGTAACCGGACAGCACTTTAACAAAAAGTTAAAGGATAATGGCTACCACCGAAGAAACTCCCGTTGAGTACTACACTCGTTTAAACACAATGAGAAAAATTGAGCTTTACTTTTACTTTTGCACTCTTCCAGTCGTTTCCGTTGTACTGGTCTTGTTTGGATGTTATCCTCCCTCCTTCAGCACTTGGTGGACATTCTTGATCGTCTTTAACCCTGAATCTACCCGATTTGATCTGGTATTCGGTGCTGGCCTTTACGCAACATCAACAGTGTTCAGCTTAATAGATCAAATGAGTCTGATGGTATTTTTCTTTATTTTGTCCATGGAGTTGTTTGTTTTCCGAACACTTTTCCTCATTGGTGTATACCTAGTTAATTACAACACGAATGAAAGGGACCTGTTGCAGCTTCATCTCGATCAATCACAGGATCTGGATAACTGAAGCCCTAACTGGAGTAAAACTAGTTAATTGAAATGAAAGATAATTTAAAATGTGCTATGCTCATATCCTCCTTCTATAACTTTAAAAAATTGAATATCATTGAAAATAAAATTCCCTCCAAGTTTTGAATCTCTAAAGCTTTTTTTCATAAATATTCATCAGTTTATCACTATCACTCAGATACATATTCATAACTTCCATGTTATTTTTGGCGATAATCAAGCAATCATCTACCATTGCATTGCAGGGATATATATATATCCTTGTCTTTATAAATATATATAAATATAAAGTTCTTCCACCCGAATCTTAGGTGTGTGATCTCGAATGTGTCATGTCACTGCCCCCAACGCAGAGATCCCTTAATTAGGAGTATCTTGTCACGGTGTTGTTTTCATGAGTCTTCACTTCACATTATGCATATATCATTGAATTAGATCGTCTCGTCTTTAAACTGTCAACTATGCTGGCAATGCAGTGCACAGACAAGGCATAATAATATGAGCGGAAAATAGAATGTGTCGCAGATCGCAGAATTGGTAAATGATTTTATTACTTTGCCGTTAATTATTAAGGTGTGTCTCTTGAAGTTATACTATGAAGCTTAAGGACTTGCGTCTAGTCAGGTCAAGAGGCAGTTTATCTTTACGCAGGAGTTTATCCTGACTTTAATGATAGAGACGGAACACGGGGAAATTTGAGGCCACGAAAACTTTTGATTTTAAAAAAGTTGCCCATTTTCCTCATCTTTGATCGTATCATAAGACCAATATCAAATACCTACACAAGTTAATATTTTCTAAGTGGTATATGGGTAAGGACATGCCATTATGTATTGTGCTGGCGTTATAGCCGACTAAATTAGTAAAAAAAAATGCATTTTTTATTACAAATAAAATATAAACTACAATTTAACCACAATACATATTTTTAATCCTCTAAACTTTCTCCTCTAATCTATGTACACACTACAATTCTCCACGTTTTTGCCCTCATAACCCTCCAAAACCCTCCAAAGATTTGCTTGCTCTTCTTTCACCGAAACCCTTCTTTTTCCTATCCGCAAAAGATGTACCACCGCCCATTTAGCTATCTCACATTTTGTCCTTTTACTCCTCTCTGTGTTGTTGCTGATCCATCCAAACTCATGTCTCTGAACATAAAACTTTTTCAAGTGTACCCTCTTTAAGCCCAAACCATTCGCCACCACTCCCGTCAAAAACACATCCTCCAACCATAAAAAATCCGTTTTCAATCCCTCCTTAAACAAATCTTCCACAAGTTTCCCTCCAGGAATAAGATAAGCCGAGCCGAATAGATAAGCAGGAAATGAGCTGTTGGGGTACTGCTTCTCTGAAACAAAATATTTTGTTTTGGGGTCCCTGTAAGGACCAGTCCATATATTTGGTGAATAGCCATAAATACCTCTGGAAATTTGCAATTCTTCATTTTGCTTATCAATTCGCTCAATCATTTTCAAAATATTTGGCGTATTGATCCACATATCGTCATCCGCCTTTAAAAGATACTTCGCTTCATTGCAAAAAGTACTGGTCCATTCCAACAGGGACATTGTCTTCAAAGTCAGGTTATCAAAAGAATCCACAAAGTTTCCAATGATAAGATCATTGTACAACTTCATTTCTTCTTTAATTCTAATCTGCTCAGATGATCTATTATTTTCCTCCCTTAATCGTCCCAAAACAAAGGCCAAACGGACATCACTTCTATTTTTCTGAATTTGCTGACCCCAACTTTCTCGGATACCATCCCGCCGGTCACAATTCTTGAGAAATGGAGCAGATGTTATTAGAATGAGCAGTTTGAGAGGCTGAATTTTACTCCTTTTGAAAGGACGACACAGTTCGGAGTTGGGGTACTGGAATCCTCCGGGATTGTACAATTTTTCAGTTTTTACTGAAATCACTTTGTTATAGGATGGATGGATCACAATTGGATAGAGTTTGAGTTTCGATAGAATACTTGTTTGACGTGATAATTTTGACGATGATGTTGATGCGTTAACTTTGGTATCATTTGGAGTGCTTATTTTTGGAGGAACGTTATTTTTAGTAATCCTTAAAAGATCCCATCCAACTGGTATCAGGGCAACTAAAAAGATAAACAGGATTAATCGGTTTTTAAACCCGTTACCGAAATATCGTCGCGTAATAAACCGATCTTGCGCAGCCATATTTTCCTATTTTGAAAATGTGAAAAACAAGGAAATAGTAAATAGTGAATAGCTTGAAGAAGGTTTTTATATTTTGTGTTCCAACGAAATGCGACAGGTTACCAAGTAACTGATAAGTAATTAATAGGAAAACCAACTTCGTAAAAATAATGCATGGATTTTATATCGAAAAATATTTACTTCACAGAAAAAGAAATTATATACACGTTCATAAGATTATGCTGTCGCTTTTCGCCCCAATTGATGAGATAATAATTTCATAATCATCACAGCTAATCAAAATTGATTATCATGCCCTTTTCTAACCGTCCATACACTTGATAATTGTTAATCTGCGTTTACGATTCTTTTTGCTTTACGTAAACATAACACATAGACATAACTAATGTAGAAATAAATTTAATTAAAATTTTCTTTTGCCCATGTCACTGATGATATCAGTATCAAAAGAACAGAACTAAACATTTCGACATTCTCTGAGACATACTTTTTATTTATTTCTTCGAATTGAAAATCTTGATTTGGAACTAGAAATAATTTATTGGTAAAAATAATCTGTACACAGCTATGTATGTATCATTATCTTTAGTTGAACGGTGATTTTCATAACAACCACTTGAATTAAAAGCATTCCAAATATGATTCAAGTCCTCAATATTATCTACATTTGGTAGCCAATGAGGTAGAAACTTGAGTTTTTGATTCTTTATCGCTCCAGTCTTGATATTTCCACAAGGATACGAGAAAATTGGAAACATTAACTCTTGGATTGCCTATATTAATAGCCACAATTCCAGTCAAGTATTTAGACATCCTCCAGTTTGAAAAACTTGGTCAGCAGACCTTCCACATATAAACTTACAAGTTTTTTGAGGTAAAATATAAGCAGTACCGGTGAAAAAGTCCGGATAATATTCTCGGGAATATGCAGTTGGTAATATGGAATGAAGTATTTTGAGGTTATGTTCCTGACAGGATATGTTATGTTGTGAACTAGCCCATACATTTTAATTTTTTATCCATGTAACTCTGCCATTGTCCAATGACTCTGTTAAGTTTAAGATTTGGGGTATGTTGACCCAAACGTCGTCATCCGCCTTTAAAATATTTAGCTTGATTAGCGAGACATATTATGGAGTCGCACGTCGCCCCAATTACGAGTTCGTTTCAATAGTAAAATGCAGGGATGTGGATACCACCGGTAGTACCACCGTGGTGGCGGTAGTACTACCAAAATACCACCAACCACCGGTGGTATTTTGGTGGGTGGTGGTGGTACAAGAATTTTGAAAAGCTTTGGTGGTCGGTGGTTGGTGGTATCAAAATTAGCCTTGGTAGCCGGTAGTCGGTGGTATTTTGGTGGTGGTGTAGTTGGTGGTCTCTATCCTGAACACTAATTTCGTTGTAAATTATATTAATCTTGCTTAAATTTTCCTGTTCTTTAACCTATTTTTTTCTTTACCTATAAAGTTGAAGTTAATTTATTAGCTAAATTTGACTTGCATGACATTCATTGACTGACTATAACTTCTATTAGTCAATGCGTGACATCTTATATAGCATTTACAGTTTTCTGCTAATACAAGTCGTTTAATAAAGGAGTTGGTAATTGCAAACTACCTGTTTTTTATAAAAATTCGACAAATTTTTGAAGTTATGTGACAAATAAAACTAGCTTGTTGTCGTTTGGTCTAATTTTGAAAAGATCATTCACAAAGGGTCAATGGAACTAGTTAAGGCATTAATGACTTGGTGGTCGGTAGTCAGTAGTACTACTTTTTGCTATTGGTAGCTGGTGGTCGGTGGTATTTTACTGGTGGGGTGGTCGGTAGCAACGAATTTTTATTCGACTTGGTGGTCGGTAGTCGGTGGTACAACTTCCAGATTGGTGGTTGGTAGTCGGTGGTTGGTGGGCGAACCCAATCCACATCTCTGGTCTGTTGGACTAAAAACTATTGTTTGTTTTTATTGTAGTATGTGCATACAATACATCTCTTCAGAGATCGTGAAACTCGATACATGTTTGTTGTTTTTTAGTATTTTTCTTACTAAAACAGAAAATACGAGATGACGAAGCCCGACAATTTGTGTTTTTTTCTTGTATAAGGATGATACGTCCATCTGTATCATTGCTGCTTTTACAAACTTGGAGAAGAGAATGAGCAGAATATATAAAAGTTTCAAGCCAAGTCAAGCAGCAGGCTATTTTCAGTAGTTCTCTCTCTCTCTCACTCACTCTTTCACACATAGGCTATGTGTTAGCGTTGTGGCATGGCATACATGAGAGCATATTTATAAAACATCCTGGAAAAAAGACGGAGAGCTGTAGAAAATAAGGGAAAGATTCATTCTGACTACAGAACAGACGATGAGAGAGAGAGAGATGAAAAGTATAATAATAATAACAATAATGTGGGGAAAAGTGTGAAGGGAGAGAGTAAGCGAGGTGCTGGTGGCTGCTACTCAGTATGTGGTGGCTTAAAAACAGAGGAGAGAAGAAAAAGAAAACCAAACCTGAAAGATTAGAAAGGAACTATGAAAAGGAGGAAAGAAGCTACATGTACTTTTATGTGTAATATGCTTTAGTAGCGGCAACGGCAATGGCAACGGCAAAAGCAAGCCTAGTGAGTAAGCAACACACTCTACTCTCTGGAGTGAAACTTTAAGGGAGAGTTTTTTTAGTGAGAGAATGTTATGTTGGTTTTGTGATACCGGAGGAAGCTGCTGGAGTTCTTGTGTAGCTACTGGACTTGAAGAAGCCTCGGAAAGGAACACGACGAGGGCGGAAGCAGTGACCGATCGCCGCACCCGCACTTAACAAATCCCAGCACATCTCATTCTCATCATATCAACAAGAGATAATATTTTCAGCCTGATCGGTATGTCGGTTCACTCTATGTGTGTCTCTCTCACACACTCATCATCGTGTGCTTTTTTATGTGTGTGCATATGTATATAAGTAACAGCAGAAGAGGGAGAGAGTAAAAAGAGTGAAGCAAAAGGATAATATACACACAGAAAAACGAGATAGATAGATAGATAGACACATCTTGTGCATTTAATAACTATTTACATTTTTCTGTATTGGTATATATTGTGTGTGTCATGTGTATCTGTTTGCTGTCAGTTTTTCTCGCACTTCTTATTCCAAAATCATCATCAACATCAGTCATAGACTGTTTTGAATCATTTCTCACTTATTTCTTCTCGTCTTTGGCCTTCACTCTTTTTGTAGTATTTACTCAAAGTTGGTGGAGAGCAAAAAGAGAGAGAGAAATGTGTTTGTGAGAACGATAAGAAAAGTGTTTCCTGTCAAAAACCGAATTTCTTCTTCCCCCAATTATTAAAAATTTACATCCTGCGGTATTATTGTAACTGCTTGGTTACTTGTCTTTCAGTAGCCCTACGGCTTAGTTTTACAAGTATTTTTCCTTCTACAGTCTCGCAACCGTTTGCTAAACTACTTCTCTGTAGTCACTGCCTGAAATCAACATTTTTTGACACAAATACACATATTCTGTACATATATATACATTTTTCCAGTGCTAACTATTTCTTTACTCTTTGTACACTAATTTATATCAACAAAAATATACTATTATCCACGTTTTGCACACCGCGTACAATAAAGGTAAACATATTAAACGCATTGTATCTAAAAGGGATACAAAATGCACACATTTAAGTTGCAATTAATTTTGCACACTATGTAAATCATTTATGGTAACTAATTAAACATGTTTATATGTATTTTTGCAGCAAATTTCGGCCTCTTGTCATATATTTTAAGGAACTCTTTGTGGACAGGACCTGATCTATGTTGTAATGCAGACGAGTAAGATGATCTTCAACAAATCTGCTAAATACCAAATTGAAATCCAACGAAGACTACATATATATTGCTTTTCCTGTTTAACTAAATTATACATAAATTCTTGTGGAATAACAACTAATTGTTGAACATTGATATTTGTAAAATCTCATGCATCAAAAACAAAAGTGTGAGATGTGCAAATTACAGAAAAGCGTAAAATGTTTTCGGTGAACAAAAAACTAAATTAAAGAGCTATACACAGCAAAAGTGAATATTTATGCACAGGATGTATATTTGTCACTCGTCTATAAGCTCTCATTTTCGAACAAGTTGAGCCAGACAGACTGTGTGTAAAAGAATTTTGATGGAATACAGAGATTGCAGATAAAACAAAAAGATAACAGTTTGAGACTCAAAGAAAATAAACATTTATCCCCGTCTTCCTTTTTCGAAACCTGGATTATTTACACAAGGAGTATTTTTTAATGGATGGAATATGTTGTAACGTTCAATATTAATATGTGCTTTACATTACTGTTAGATAAGTTTGAACATTTAAAATGCGACACAAAATGTGACGAGATAATGTAGCATCTTCACAAATGAATGGAAAGCCAGCAAGATGTAAAATTTACGGTGGTGGGATGGTTGGATAAAAAGATGAAGTCTTCTTGAGAATCTATGTATTAGATAGAATTTGCCGACAGTGCCATTTCGAAATGTTTTCAGTTTCAGAATAATATCATCACTGAAGCTAGAAGCTGTTCTCATTATCGTGTACGACATTAAATATTGAAACTGTCCACGCCCGCTCTATACAAACTAGCAAAGCGTTAAATAAAAAACCATGGCTGAAGAAGAAATTTTGTTTGATGACGTGTACGCACTTTGCGAAGTCATTGGAAAGTAAGAGACTAAATCATATTAATGTACAATTTTTAAAATGCTAATTTTGATTCATACTAATGTGAATTTTCCATTTGCGTCTGTTTTACTCTAGGGGACCATATAGTGTCGTGAGACGCTGCATCCACAGACAGACAGGATGTCAGTACGCTGTAAAAATAGTGGACGTGGCAAGGTTTACATCAAGTCCTGGTTTTTCAACGGATGACTTAAAACGCGAAGCAACCACATGTCATATGCTCAAGCATCCTCACATCGTCGAGCTTTTGGAGACCTATTCATCAGATGGGCTTCTTTATATGGTTTTTGAATTGTACGACAGAGACAGAAATGCTAGAATAATATATGTGATTACTTTTGGCAATGAGTGTTCATAAAATGAGTAACTAATTAATTAATTATATATTTCTAGTATGGATGGGATGGACATCTGCTTTGAAATTGTTTCGCGTGTGAGCGCTGGATTTGCGTACAGTGAGGCTGTAGTTAGTCATTACATGAGACAAATTCTGGATGCTATTAGGTACTGCCACGAAAATGATATAATCCACCGTGATATCAAACCCCATTGCGTGCTGCTAGCGACTAAAGAGAACTCAGCTCCTGTCAAGTTGGGTGGATTTGGTTTAGCAATACAGTTAAGTTCAGATCCTGGAAAGCAGAGGATAAAAACTGGAAGAGTCGGCACTCCCAGTTTCATGTCACCAGAAGTGGTGGCAAGGGAGTATTATGGGTAATTTAATTAATTTTTCACAATTTTCGTGCAATGTGAAACGTACTTTTGGAGATGTAGTAAAATACTGAAAATGAATGGTGTAGAGCAGCATTTGCGCAATAATATCCTACTGCATTGCTAATATTACGAATGAAGTAAAATATTTCATGGTGATGATTTGATAATATTTTACAGAAAACCGGTAGATATCTGGTCTGCAGGAGCTTTACTGTATTTGCTCATAAGTGGAACTCTTCCATTTATTGGAACCAAAGAAAGACTTTACAATCAAATATTGAATGTTGAAGTAGACCTTAATGGTACCTTTTGGGAAAGCAGTGTAGGATCTGACGTGAAAGATCTGTTGAGAAAAATGTTGACCAAAGAAGATGATAAAAGAATCACAATTCAGGAAGTGTTAGACCATCCATGGTTGAAGGTTAATTGCATTAACAAATCTTTTTCATTTATAAAAATTGTGCACAAGGCCATTAACATGACAGTGTATGGCTAATATGTGTATTTCATTTTTTTTTTTGAAATCAGGATCGCGAAAAATGCCCTAGGAATCACCTCTACGAGACTGTACACAATTTAAGGGCTTTTAATGCTCGACGCAAACTTAAAGGTGCCATATTAAATGCCGTTTCGTCGCCTCATTGGAATTCGGTGTGTGCAGAGCCCTACGATGCTGGAGGAACGGACCAATGCACAACTGATGGTAGTAGGAAAACTCCCATAATTAGTATACTGAAAAATAAATTTATCACAATACATTATTAAATCATAAACTTGACTTGTTTCATTGTTCTAATAAATTTTGTATGTTATTTTGTATGCTGGCCATGTAGCTGTAACTCTCATCATCGACGCTTTGGAAGATATGCAATCATTAATAATTCCCAGAGATTCAGCTATCCCTTCAGACGTTCTTAGTGATTCCAAACTCTCCAAAATTCTTCGCATCTTCGACCTGATCTCGACCGCTAATCTGTCGTGTGGGAAGATCCCCCAACCAGAAAGCATAGATATATGCAGAGATGTAATGGATATTGTGCTGGATGCTTTGGAATCTAGAGACACGTCTGACTCTGTGTTGACCCACTTAGAACAGTTGCGGTTCGTATTGTCACAACCGTTTTTTCAGGTATGAACCCATTTACGATTTGATTGTTTTTTATCTCTGTTTTTTTCTCTTAGCTTACCTGCTTATTTTGCATGGATGCTCCATATAAGCAACAAAATTCACATTACCTCATCCATAAAAAAACTTCTAGTGTCCATAAGAAAATATTCCATCCATGCATACATTTTAGCCAAGTTTCCTTATTTTGTTTGGCGGTGGTAAATAGTGTGGCATGATGGTGTGTTTCTGCAGCGATTTCCCCTCTCTTTACTGAGGATTTTCTTGTCGTTTCTAACAAGATGGGATAGTATTTTTCAGTAAGACATGAAGCTTAGAAAATAATGAACCTACATAAAAAACAATCTGGCAGATGACATCCTAATACAAGATCTGAAATACCACAAGAGGCCGTAAGCAGAAAGATATGGATATGCGAAGAAAAACGAATGGCTCTGCCAGATAGCTTAAGCAGCCTCTTTTTTTCTCTCCTTTTTTTCTATCTTTCCTACTTTCCACCGCTTAAAACTATGAAGGTCGATCTTGCGTTGCCGCTTGAATATACATATAATTTTTCTCTTTCTCCATTCTCCCTTCAAGTCGCGTTTCCTGTCGAAAAACATGAATATGTAGGAACTAAAAAAGTACTATTATACTTAACTATCCAAAGATATGGCTAATACACATAGAGCCAACCATAGCTTTTATAACTATGTATATGTTATAGTTTCCTCTACGAGAGAGAGCGAGAGTGCTGTATGGAATGAGAATTGCCAATGCATTATTATTATTACTATTATACACATTTTCTTGCAAATAAAACAAGAGGAAAAAAACATAAGAGAAAGTGGGGGAAAACAGAGAAGGGCTCTGTTTTGGCTTCTCATAACAGGCACGAAATTTTTTGCAGACGTTGTTGTAAGCTATTAATATTATTACCACTACATTTTTTCACGTACATATAAAGCGAGTCGCAGCAGTCGTCGTGTGTTATTCGAGTTTGCTCGTTACATTAATTCAACTCCGTATACGCACACACCATTGGTTGCTTGTCGGAAAAAGAGATGGGAAAATTGGGAAGAGTACAACAACTGTGAAGCTTCCTGTTCACAGAACAGTAGGTACTTTTCTCTCTCTCTCTTTCACTTTCTCTCTCCCTCTCCTCGCCAATGTAATGATAATAATCATAACAAGAGGCTGAGTACTACAACTGTCGTGCACATTTTCTTCTATTGACATATACACACGCGGACTAAAAAGAGAATAGAGATCAGTGCAACTGCAGCCTTTTTTCCAACTTTAACTATGCTTCTCTCTTTTAAGTTGTATTAGGTACAAATGAAACCTTGTTCATACATATATGCATAAGATAGAAAATTTGTTTATGGAAGTTGTACTTGACTCTGTGAGAAATGTATGTATGCCTTTTTTCGCACTGAATGCTTTCACTCTGCTTACTATTCACTCTTTGAACTGAACTCTCTCCTACTACCGCTGGTTTGAACTGTGTGTGTGTGTGGAAGATTCGGTTTTCTGCTTTCACTAAAACAGAGGTGGTGGTAAAAAGGGAAAAATAAAAGATTTTCATTCAAGGAATCGAGAAAGAAGTAGAGCCGAGACCGTTCAGTATCCTATATGCTTTGGAGAACATGCGTGAAACGCTCCTTGATGCACCAAATTTTCTCTTTCTTTTTTTTTCTCTCTATATGTGTACATGTGTGTCTTCTGTGGTATTCTCTATGTGTTTTGGTACAGAGAAGAGAAAAGATACAGAGAAAACTGGCATGACTTGTGCTCGCTTGTCTGAGCTTTGTTCATACATAACATTCATCCAAACCAATTCCACCACCGCCACCAACAACAGAACAGCAGCAGCAGTATAGTAAGCAATGCACATGCCACCTCGCTCTATTTTTCTTCAAACAAGCAAGGCAGTACCACTACTGTAGTATCAACATCTATTCCACTAGTTTTGTGTTTTGAAGTGATGTAATGTAATGTAGTGAAGCAGCAGAGAGGCATTATGTGATTGGTATATATACACAAGAACACAAGATACAAAAGACTGCTTTGAGAGCAGAAGGAGAGAGCTAGAACCTACTACCTCTATTCTATCTCTATTTTTTGGTGATGCTGCTGCTTATGCTTTCTACCTACACACAAGATACATGAGCAATCCACCAAGGGTACGAGAAAAAGCACTTTTACTTTACACTTTCCTCACTCACTCAAACATACGATTTTTCTAACTTGCTTTTATTTGCTCCTGGTGGTGGTGATGTGGTGGCCCTTGCAGTCATCTCGTCCTCCCGTTTTGTCAGTCCATCCAGATCATTGGTGCCGTGTACTTGTAGAGCCTCTACTGCTACGCAAAAATTTCACTTTCTCTCCTGCTAAATACACTATTTACACAAGCACAACTACTTGTTTTTGCATTTTGTGGTGGTAGTTGGATGGTGTCGTTTGTCCTGTAGTAAAATATAATAATATTATTATACAAAAAAGAGAAAGGACAGCATAAAAGCAGCAGGCATCATGCCGTCTAATCTGCATCGACTTCTCCTTCTCTTTATTTTTTGTTCAGCATTTGCTCATAGTAGCAATCAGTATCAACCTCCATTTTTGTCGTGGTGTAAAAAATAAAGATCAAAAAAAGTTTTGCTAAAGCAAATATTAAAACTTCCAACAACCGCACACACACGGTCACTTTTACTTTGGATGATATATCTCTCTCCGCTGCTGCTAAAAAACTACAACAATATATCATCAAGCACCGCACCGTGCCACTTCTGACATATTGGAGATTGGAAAATTATCGCATGTCTACGCGTCATCATATCACTCACTAAATCAACACTATCATCACTTGTTCCACATGGTACTCACCAACTCTCTGTTTGCACTTGTTCAACAACAGCAACGTTCACTACTAGTACTATAATGATTACATTGATTGGATTCTCATTATAACTAGTTATTTTTGCACTATCACGTTTACACCTCATTTTCTTCTTCGCCGTCTTGTTGTAATGTGCACTAAAACACTTCATTATCATTACCGTCATCACCAGCTATCTAATTGTTTTCTTCATCGATTTAAAGCACACTTGTTAATTGCTTTGCCTTCTCTGCACTGTTACTTTTCCTCAAGCCAAAATCAGTATTGAGCAACGTGTATCATATGTTCGCTACAAAGTATATACATAGCTGGCCGTCAGTGTCATTTCATATGCAAGATGACACTCATCTCTCAAGAATCACATTCTTTTAATGAAAGTCATTCCAGTAATGGCCGTTGTTGTATTGATGCGACCTCCATTTCTACTAATGAAACATGGTTCTTTCTTCTGACAAGATATATTAATATTTCCTAAAGAAGGAAATCCGAGCCGTTTGTTTGTAACAAAATGACAAAATAAAAAAGTGATGCGCAGTTCTATTAATGGATATGCATGCAATTTGTAAAAAAAAGTGTGTTGAAAATGTAAAGTGGTGAGAGTTTAAGTTTTAATGCTTGTCATTTCAGTCCCTTCTTCTTCTCTTCTTTAATACGCTGGTATTAATTATACATAAAAAAGGAGTTTCTCGTAACCAAAAGTTTTTACTTGGGATAAATATATAAATTAATTGCTAAATGAATATATTATATGAGTTAGGGTGAGAAGGAGGCAAAGGCAGTAATACAAATATTATTATTTGAGATAAAATAATAATATTAGTTACACCCACCAACACTTCAAGTTAGAAAAGAGAGAAGCTGCTGAGAGTTACAAAATACAACAGCGTATTTTACTAATAAGAGGATGCGAAAAAGTTTTTTGGTCGTGCCTGTTTTAATTAGTGTGAATGATTAAGTTCATTTTGTTCTTCGCATCTTCCACATCATCAGCGACATCAACTTCAGTGTGTCTCCATTAACGGCCACCAGGATCGGAGGAACTGCCCTGTAGTATGGATTACACTGCTCCATATTACCATCCGGAATACTTGGACTATGTCCCTCCACCTTGTCCGATCCATAATCCCAGCGGGATTCCCATTCCAAACGGTTACATACCTCACCAGCATGGACCTCATGTTCATCACCATCATCATCATCAGCACCAGGCATATACTCACTTTTTATATGACATTTCTCTTACAACTTTTATTATGCTTTTCTTTACGATTTTCTCCATTTTTCCTAGCATAGAGTGGCGTATCCGGGAAAAAAATATGGGATACCTTTTTCGGCTTTTTGTCTAAGTTTCAGTTATGTCTTATGATACACCAGTTTTTTGTGATAGACACAGTAGCGCATGGTATTAATAATGAGAAATAAAGTTTATTGTCGGAATGTTTTGATGGTATTTTTGCATAATACTCTGTGCCATTCACAAGAAATGGCTCTGTCTGTGGAGTATTCCATTATGTACAGGAAGAGGTCATAATGTCGCGCACGTACAAGTACCCACGCTGCTCTCATCTCAACGCAAAAATGTTTGTAGGACTTCTCTCTCCTTCATCCTTGCTTGCATAGCTCGTTGATTCACAACAAGGCCAAAATAATGCAATAGCAACATAACTTCAACCGATGAGCTTTATGCATAAAAAGCTTTCTTCCTGAAAACAAAAGGGATCGATGGCATGGCATACTAGGAGAGAGTAGACAAAGCACACATAATAAATTATATTGCGGGTGTTCAAGCTCCATTCCTCTCGCATGCTGTTCTTCTCTCATTTTTCGGATGGGTCGGTGGCGGCTGCAGAAAGCGGAGAAAATAGAGAGAGTGAAAGCTTGTGTGGTTTGGTTTTGTTGTTGATGTTGCCGTTCCATATTATTTTTTTTCATTTAGTCAACAGTATGGTTCAGGATAAAAAGGAAGAGGAAAAAAAGAAAGCCAATGTAATGGGCTATATGTAGGCATCTGGCTGTTTTGTAACTTAAAAGTTAGTCGTGACTTCCTGGAATCGAATCCCTAGAAAACGTTTACTTCCCCCTCATTCACATGTACAGTGTATATTTTACATACTTTACATTATTATATATACACGCCTCGTGGAGAATAGTACAATAGCATTACATAGAAAAATATTGGGAATAGGAAGGTTGGCATGTTTTACTAGAAGAGTTTTCTAGTGTAAATGATAGGCTTCCCTGTTTATAACGACATTTCATAACCTCCATTCACAGAGACAATAATAAAGTTCTTTTTTCTCTGGAACTGCTTTTCTCTTTTCCAAAAACGAAATGTGTGCTTATGCTGGCTGATATATAAATTTTTTCTCCAATCTTTTTTCACCCAAGTTTGTACTCGCGAAATTTCTTACTACATCTTATTCTTTTTGGCTCTTTGGCATAATAGAGTATTTTTCTGTGTGACTGTCACTGTAAAAGTTGTAAGGATGTAGCGAATTTAAGTCTGAGACATTTTAGTACAACTTTCCAATGTTCCAATAGAGCAGAGTAGCCATTAAAATTGTTCAAAATGACTTTACAAAAAAACTATTCCCTAAATTAACTTGGGCAGCAGAGCAGCACAGTGATTTCAAAAAAACTTTGATCGTCTGGAAAGTATTTAGAGAAACGGACATTCCGACATTTTCCATTGTGACTATTGAGAAGAGAGATGCAATCGTGAATCGCGATAACTAATAAGGAAGGGGTATATATATGTGTGGCATATCATTCTTACATCTTTTGTTGTATGTGTGTTGCGCAATGCGAAAACTGACTTTAGTTTTTTTTCTTTACGACAGTCCTTTCCCTTTCTTTTTTGCTTTTCCTTTCCCCGACGTGACAATATCATTACATTTGCCAGAATTCTTCAAAAACTAGTATAGTGTTACTTGAGGATTGTTATTCTCTCCAGACAAGTTTTTTTCTTTCTTTGTTACTCCTTTTTTTAAATGTTGACACTGTAGATTTTTTTATTCATGTAAAATAAGTATCATTTCTCCCTCTCACTGCCTCTTTAACAGGCATGATGTTATTATTTGTTGTACTTCGGAGTAACTAGATCTGTTCCGTATAATGGTTTATTACCGGCCGTGACATTTATAACGAGTTGTCACTTAAAGAGCGGTACTTTGGATGATTTGTTGGTTATTGCTCTTGCGGGAAAACGCACATTTACTGGTGATAGCACACGTAAATATGAAGCTAGAGAGACATATAAAGAACATCAATAATAAAAAGTGAAAGCGGGTAGAGAAATAAGGGCTTAAGTATAAAAATAATATCATGGTTTTTCTAATGTTTACCGTGTGTGTAACCTGGATTTCCATCTGAAGGATATGTGCCCTCATAGTGTTTCATGGCAGATGAGGGCTTTAGGTAAATTATATCCATAATAAAATAATAATCCTTACGATCTCTCTCTGTAGGTATACAGTGCAGTGTCAGCAGGAGGAGGAGAGAAAAAAGGAAGATATGACCCTTTTCATAATATCTAGTATGATGTGTAATGTTAGTAGATTTGTGCACCTATATGGTGACATTCCATTTGTTCGTAAACATTTCCTGACATTTTCAATTTTTTATTATAATGATGTCGGGAGAGAGTAAACAATATCGGAAATTGCCTGTGTCTACTACAGAAGGAAATAATGTGTAAATTGAGCAGCACAAGCACAAAAGCATTACACACGGCTTCCTTTTCATTCGCAAATATAGTTTATCATTTGATGAGAAAAGTCATGGAAAGAAAAACACAAAGCATTTTAAAAGTAGATAAAACACTCGCCTTGTTCTGTGCGGTTTTGTGTTTGTATATGTATAAAGCTTTAAACAACACATATATGTCATCTTCATCTATAATTCGTTAGAAAAAAATGAAGCAATCAAAACATCAAAGCATCGTTTGGTTGAAACACAGATCCTAATTTGACAATTTTGACAGTTCTAGTAAAGAACACTTGTGGTAAACAACTTGTTTTAGCTGAAACTGATGGATGAATCGGATGTTGGCAGACTACCACTACAACTACTATGTCCACCACCATCACAAAACCAAAAACTTTGTCTAAAAACTAGTATACATCTTGTAGTCAGCCCGCAGCTAATGCGACGGGATTCTATAGTTCCCAAAAGTGTTATCGCAAGGCAGGGGAAGTGATTATCTCTCTACAGAATTTTCCTACAGATTATTCTACTCGAGTGTCACTTCTCCTTTGAGACGACTCTTGTGCGTAGAAGAATAGAGAGTGAATCAAAAACCAGACGCTTTTGACTACAAAAGATTGTTATTCTCTTAGACATTTTGCCATTATATTAACTCATTTTCAGTTTGAGATTAGTTTTCTTACAAGAATCAAAATATTGAAAGATGGGAACACTGAACTATTTCGTGTCATGGCATAAATTTTGCATCTCATGGATTAGATTACTATATTATTATTCAATTAATCAAAATATCTGTCAAAGAGAAGAATATCAGCATAATTTAGAAAGGATTCTCGAATGAACAAAACAACAAAATAAAACTACAAAGCTAGCTGTACCACGAAATAAAATGAAACTTCTTGATCATTTCTGACTATCAAATCGATCATTCTAGTACATAAATAGGTTATAAATAAGTACTTAATGTACCGACAGACGACAGGGGAGCATGTTATTATTATTATGCTTAAATAATTTGTTTACAAGAACAAACATACAAAAAATTGTGCTTGATCGCATTCGTCGCTCATTATAAAACGGTTTAATGAACTGACTGCTTGCATTCATTCATGCATGCTTGTACTTTCACAACTTTTATATGGAGGCATGCAGAAAAGTATATTTATTTGGATTGAAAATAAAATGGGAGAAAGAACAAGTACATGTTAATGTGATGGTGGTGGTGCTATATTGATAAAGAAATAGTTGTAAGTTTTTAGGATAACATACAATTGTACAAGTAATAGTGCTGATGATGGCAATAGAGACGAGACGATAGAAAATTTTGGTGGAATTGAACAGATTTGAGTACATCACCTCGTTTGCCTAATCTAATATCGTTGATATACATTATGCGTCTGTATGAAATGACTTGAATGGAATGAACCAAGACACCAACATGTAGACTTAAAAGCAAGCAGAGCAAAGCAACAAAGAAGCACTAAAAGTAGCAGTGCTTTCAACACACGAAGTTTCTGGGAGCATTTTCCTTTCTTATTTTCATTCTTCTTTCTCGCTCACATCTCTCCTTCTTCGTCCTTCTTCCTCGTTTTTTTCCTCATCTCTCTTGGTTGCCCATCAGAAGAGAGAGAGAGAGAGGAGCATTTTGGTTTGGTGAGCAGAGAGAAAGCATGTTGGAAGGAGTTTTTGGGTTGGAGTGTTCAAGGAAAACGTGTTTTACAGTAGTTGTGAATGTTATGCATGACTAACTCACATGACTATAACGCGTTTATTTCTTACTTTATCATGTTGAAATGTACCACGTTTGTCGAACCTTAATAGTACGAATGTGAGTGAACAAAGTGTTTAGGTAGTAACATACAATGAGAATAGTTGCCCTCTTTTCTTTAAAGAAATAAAAGCAGGAGAGATGAAGGAGTGAAGAAAAGAGGGAAAAAGTATTCAACATTCCTTGGCCGATTCTAATACGAATTTTAGTTTTGTAAAGGAGATGATTTTTGTGAGGAGGGAGCAAGAGCAATATACATACATAATACGGGATGGCGATAAGAAAGACATTTACAATATTGTGCTCTATTCGTTCGCGTGGAGAGAGAGTGATGAAGAGAGAATGGAACGTATTCATTGGAGTTGGAGTGGTGCTGCTGGGGCTAGTAAAGTTGGAGCATTCAAAGAATAAAATATGTTTCTCATAGATTGCATTATTACAGAGAAATTTTCATTGTTGCGATGTATGCAATAATATGTAATGTTGAATGACTATTAGATTCAAAGGAATGCGCCAAATTGTATTCGTGATTCGAGATTATAACCTCATTCCTTCATAGCGAGGTGGAGAAGGCGAGAGTTTTTGGCTGTTGGCATAAGTATGAATGAGGAAAATAAAGATCTGCTGAAATGATACACTTTTTTCTCCTCTCTCTCACTCAAACAGTAGTAGAAAATGGTCCACTTCCGATGTGATGTAAATTGTATAAGAGCAGGTGCCCCTTTTAGTCCCTAAAGAGCATTTTAAACTTTTCATTTCACGGTAAATAATATACATTCGCTTTTCTCGCTTAACACAGGTGGTGTAGGTTGATGAAAGGGTACTTGTCTTGATGGCTGGAAGGAAAAAATATCTTTGTTTATTGCAATTCTGGCCAAATTATTGGCACCAATACAGTCAAATTTATGCTGAAAAAATTGACATGCAAATGTGCCTATTAAAACTGCATAATATTTCGATTGAACTATTCAATATACTTATTTGAAAAAATTCTTTTCTCTTGTGACACGACACAAGTATGTAATAATATGTAATGTATTAAGAGATTTTTCAAATTTTTTGTGAGGATACTACGTAATTTTTTAGCACACGACTTTCCCATCTTTTTGTGAAGAAAGAAGGGTAACTGAAAAAGACGTTCGTTGAAGGCGACAAGAGACCCTATCTATTATTGACCTGTCAGTACAATACTAAACGTTGCTTGCGAGCTTATTATGTATGTATAAGGGCAAAAAGGAGATTTTTTGGACAAGTAATTCTATGAAGTGGGTGTATATAAAGCATATGTAAAGAATTGACAGTATATCGAGGCAATATCAGCAGCCATTAGATATGTATGGTGAAAAGATGCTCAGAGCATGAATCACCGACACGTAGACACTCATTGTCGATCTAGATAAAAATGCGGTTTAAAGACATTACATTTCTCCTTCAAATGTTAAGGTTATACGGTATTTGTAACATACGAAATTTTTCTTGTTATGAATGAAACTGGATATACTTGTGTAAGAGTGTATGCGATTATACTGCTGATGGTGTGGAAAGAGAAAATAAATAGTTTATTCCAAGACCAAAAGACAGAGACAGTGAAAGCTTCCGCGGAGAAAAAGTGGATATAAGAAAGGAATGTGGAAAGGGAAAGTGAAAGAACGTGGCGGAACTCACAATTAGCTCATAATACATATACAATAGCTTTAGTTTTTGGCTTTGTCGGGTGTAAAGGTGCATGCATGCATGCATTCATGCAATGGTTTTATATACTAGTTTTGATACACCACCACTTTTACTTCACTGTAGGCATACGTCTCTCTCTCTCTCTCTCTCACTCTAGCGTTTAAGGTAGTCCCTGCTGTTGAGTGAAAAGTAGTCGGTTAGAAAACAACAACATCAACAGCAGAATCTCATAAGTTCCTTAAATGAACCAAGGAAAGGAGAGTGTTTCAGTTACATTTAATAAATGCATTTCTGCAGAAAAAAAAGAGTTGGAGGCAAAAGGCGCATCGTAATAGGTATATACATATTATGTAGGTTGCTTACATAATAAGTGTGTCTGTAGTTTGTACACAATGGACCAGTTTTGTTGAGTGAGTTTTTGGTTAAAGGTGTGGATCACTCATACATATATGATAGGTTAGAGAGTATATTCTACGTGTTTCTTGTAAAAAGTGTTTCTTTTTCTCTTGTTTAAAAAAAATTACGGACGGTGACCGTAGACGTTTGCTGTTAAAGTAGATGGGATCCTTCTGTGGCTGGCATGTATCGGATCGCATGAAATGTTCTCTTCTTCTGGTTGATGTTGCACGAAGTTTCTTGGTCTCCCTCAGAGCCAAAACCAGAAGAAGAAAATCTCACTCTAAGTGAGATGTGGGGGGAGAGAATGAAGCAGAAAAAAGAAAGTCAGGGCAAAAGCTCAAAATTACAAACAGACTCGCTTTCAAAGGCACCTACTACACCCGAGAATGAAATGTCTGCTCTTGATATTATATGGCAAGCAACCACAAACATCATTACTGTATTCGTTGCTCTCTGTGTAGTGGCGTTTTAGCAACTTTGACTGTTTCCAGATATTTACAACGGGAAAGGGTTAGAGAGAGAAAAAGGGAGGAAAGAGTAATGCGGTCGTTTGGAACGGAAAGTAAAGTAGTGGCAACGTGAATGAATGATTTATTCATAGTCGCCTCTTGGAAACTGCGAATTTGTTATGGTAGTACTTCCACTTTAAACTATTTTCTTTCCATCTTTTTCCGTATTTGCCCTCCGGATCTCTTGAAAAAGTTTTTGCCAATAGTTGAGCCATGATTCCAGATGGGGTGGCAAACTAGCTCATATCATTCTCTATTAAACTTATATTGATTATTCCTAAGATTTTCTACTTTGTGGAATAACTGCTTGCTTTTACTGCACAAACAACTGCTGCACTACTTTTATTTTCACCACAGTATCACTAACAACATCACCACCGCCGCCACCACCACCCTTTTTTACTAGTGCTGGGTAATAATCATAATAATCATATATAGTGGTGTAATAGCAGTAATGCTCGTGGGTAATATGCTATTGCTACATGTCCAAATTACATAGTACTGCTGTTAGACTGACTAAACTACTATATTCGTGTTGTCTTAAGAGAAAAATATTACTTGCTCGGTTGACTCATCCAATTTCTTAGAATGTTTGTCAAGTTTCTTCTACAGGAATATAATATGGAATATTTTGACGTTTTTGAGTGGTTCTGAAGGGAAAAGGAAATTTTAGTTGTGCATAAATTGGTAGTTTCTGTGAAGGAGCCAACTAGTCACCCACCGTCAGAGATGTCTTTGATAGGAATGGGAATTGATGAGACGGATAGTTTTACATGATGCCACTTTACTGCCAGCATACTTGATCTAGTATCTTCTCTCTCTCTCTACGTGTTTATATTTTTATTTATATTATTATGGTATCATCGTCATCACTGACTTGACTGCACGATATTTTCACTCATTTCTCATTCCTCCACTCTTTTTCATCTCTTTTCATGTATGTATAAGAATATCACTTCTTACACTTTCAGGTAATTTCATAGGCCAGTCCACTTCACAGGTTCAAATGGCTGTTAAAATGGAATATGAATTATATATGAGATTCAATGTTACTTCCCTTCACAACAAGAAGTATGGATGTTATTCTCTCTCCCTCTCTCTCTCTTCCTCTTCATTCCATTTGCCCTAATAAAAGTTAACTGACAGTATAAATCCTTCAGGAGGAGTAGTCGTAATAGTAGCCGGGACCCTCATCTTATATATCTATGAAGAGTCATTTCAATTGGCGGAATGAATGTTATAAAATGAATTTTCCTGCAGTCAGTCACTCGTCAGTGACAGGTAGCAGTTTCTTTCTCTCTTGTAAAAGAAAAACCTGAACAAGCAAAATAAGGTAGAAAGAAAAATTTGGACAAGAGAGAGAGAGAGAGAGTTGAAGAAAAGAGATGGGAAAATAAAAACTTTAGTTCTGTGAGTTGTGACATCGTCAATGTCTTCGTCGTCAGTAGACAGCTTGGTTTTTTTGCTAACTTTTGACGAGAAATAATACATGTGTAGATATCCACTTGTGTTCCAACAAAGTAGTACTCTTCTCTTTTTTTCCTTGAAAAGAAAATGGACTCGAACGCGACAATACAATGCGATGAAAAGTTGAGCAATCTACTCCTACTACTGACGCTTAACTACTAACATACACTTTTAGTACTTTGCTTCCACCCTGCTGTTGTGTGAGAAAGCAGTTTGCTTTGCTACTTTTTTTATTTATACCGGATGCCAGTTAAAGTATGGTAGCAATTCTTCGGAGACAACATCACACTAGTAATAGTATGCAACCAGAGCAAGAGTAACAGCAGCAGTGATATTGCATCGTATTGGCAAACAGACGCGCTATCATGTTTGGCCATTTCTTACTGCATTTTTTTCTCATGTGCCCCTGTCTAGTTATGTGTACGCCATTTCTTTTCCTTTTGGTCTCATTGAATCTTCGCTCTCTCTCTTCTTTTGTACTTACATGTTTGTTAACTTTTGTCGTTTTGAGTGAAGCAAAACATTATTGAAGGATATTATATGTCGTTCGTGTGTGCGTGTTTCTTTTTTTTTGTGGGACACAGAGTATTAGTATTGGAATCTTTATTGCTATTTATGCTACTGGCTTTGGCTGTTGTTGATGTTGCCGCCACCACTACCATCGCCGCTGCTGCCACACGAGTACTTTTTTTTCTTGCTTACTTCCTCTTATGTTGATTCGCTTTTACTACTTTTCTGTCTAGAGAGTCAAGATGGACACTTTTATTTCCATTTGTTGGCATCCGCTACATACATACCCATTTTTTCTGTGTTTCATGTAGCCGGTAACGAGAGGAGACGAGCACAAACAGAAACATTGGCCCTCCGCACGATAACTTTTTTTTTCTTTCTTTTTTTCATACTTTTTTTGTTTCTGAAGTTTTCTTTGTATATTTATCTTGTCATATATAAGAGCAAAATTGGATTTACTCTTTTTTATATAAGATGAGATAGTTTTGTATTATTCTGAAAAAAAAAAGAGTTTTGTGTGTGTGTTTTTTTCACCGACCACATAACGGATTTGGGTGTTCTCAAGTATTTAGTTTTTTTCCTCCTGTGTGTTTCTGGATTAACATCAGGTGTCCTCCGCAGACAACCATCCAACTAGCATTAACTGAGAATGAAAAAGGATAAATCAGTGCTAAGCGGATTTTGTTGGATTCTTGAAAAAAAATTGAGACAGTTTTCCGTATATTATTGTCCTTTCTTATGTATTATACCTTAGATTTGTGTCGGTTGTCGTAACCCGGGACAAGGATTATAAAGCCCACACACAAACACAAATTCCAACTTATAAATATGTATATAAGCTACATACTCGTATCTAGCGTACATGCCATTCAGTGTCGATGATAATATGGATGTACGATGCATATTATTAAAATAGGTACATTTTGCTATTTTCTCTAACATTACGTTAGTATAGCTGAGGGCTGACGTCTAGTGGCACTTAGTAAGCCCATTGTTCCATAATATACACATATAGTACGCTCACGTTTATAGTTATTTCTTCTCTCTGTCGAGAGATTCCTGTGGGTTTTATTTTCTTCCTCTTTTCCATCCCATTCTCAAGCTTAAGATACATTGAGAAGTTGAAAAAAGAAAAAGAACAAAATGTCCTTTGATTTTCCTCTGATGTGTACTGTCTGCATAGATAGACACACACAATGAAGAAAAATGTTGGACACAATGTGTTTCAAATATTGTTGTGAGAAGGCAGACCAGAGAGAAGTACCGGTATATATAGCATATAGGGGAGGAGGAGACACTGATGCGGAAAGAGTGTAAAGGAGGACGACATCAAGGCAGCACTTTTTGCATAAGTAGAAAAACTCTCTCTGTGTTTCTCTGTTTCTACATACATATTATGTGCATGAATGAATGGATATTATGTTGATAATATAGATATCTTTTTTGTGAAAACTGCAGGGGTAAAAACAGACAGACTTTTTAAATGCTTTCTACGAAATTCCTCATGGGTACAAATTGTGTATCTCACCGGAACGATGACAGGCAGAAAAAGAAAGAATATGAAAGTTAGAGTAAGAAAAAGTGAGGAAAAAGGAAACGAAGAAAAGAGAAGCCCAAGGTGAAAGTTATGTTGTAAAGTGTAAAAGAGTATAGAGCGGCACCACACACACATAATAGAAAAGTGGTACTATTGCAGCCAACTACAACCACCACAATCACCATCACACACTCATACACCAAAAAAGAAGCAGCATCATCCCATTAAAATATACATACACAGAAAATAGTTTAAGGAATGTAGAAACAGGCATTGTTCAAAGAATGGTTATAGTCATAACTGAATAGGCAAAAGAATGTGCGCATCAACGTTATACTAGACTTTATAGCCATCACATTTTCTTCCTTAACTGTGAGTAAAAATGTGCTAAAAAACGAAAGTAACTTTGTAACTTGGCTAAACGAGAGAGTGGAATTGAAAGAAAGTAATTCCTATAAGTTGTAACGGAGTTTCTCCGAAACTGTTGTACCTAAGCCGCTCTAGTGCCACTTTTGACTTTTAAGCTATAGGGTACAGGGATATTTGTTTAGCACGAATGAAATATATTTTTTGAGAATCCCATTTTTTGGATAACTATCATTTCCAGTTTTATTCAAGAAGCAAATTAGCAGAAAGGTAGCTTTGCTGTTTAACATTATTTGCTTTTTAGCCACACTCATTTCAGTGTGAATTCATTTATTAGTCCACTATCCTATACAGATTTTTTATTTTGGACATGACTGACCTATACGGATATGTGGATAAACCAACGAATATTTTTTTTTGAAAAACTGAAAAAAACGAAAGAAGAGCTACCGTTATTATAGCCACTTGTTTTTACCGTAGTATGTGTAATACCATCACAGTGTCGGAGACATGCAGAGAAAAAAACAACCGTACAAATTCAACTTTTTTCTTGCTCATACATATGTACATATTTTCTAACTTATAGAACCGGCTTTCACAAAGAAAAGGAAAGTTATATGAAAAGGTCTGGTCTGATGTGAGATTGAGCTTGCAGAATAGTGTGTAGTTGTTCTTTGCTGCTGATGCTGCTGCTGATGCTGCTGCTGCGGGTGGTGGTAATACAGCAATGGGAAAAATAAGTAGTAATGAGAGTGAGAAAAGAAAGTTTTTCCTGAGAGGAATGAGAGAAAGCACTTGAAAACACATGCTTTTAATTTTAAAAAAGTGTTGGCAACGGGCGGA
>JAQFXM010001254.1:0-34225 GCA_034693345.1 Entomobrya multifasciata
CTCTGTTTAAGTGGCGAAAATTAATAGCTGCCATGTGAAATACTAGCTGCGATCAAACAGTAATATCTTGTGTCCTAGTCCTGAAGGCATAGTATAGTTAATTTAGGGAATCATATAAATATGTCATTCCCCGGACATGATGGAGGTAAGAACTGCTTTGTTGATAATTTTCATTAAATGTAATTTTCATGGAATGTTTTGAGCTTAAAAATATGACATTCCACATTTGCATATCGTTTTCGTTGTTAAAACACTAAAGAGAAAGCTAACAGAAAATGATTACGTAGTAGAGTGTGTGTAATTTGTTGCCTATTGTTTAAATATGTTTCTTGAAATGTAAGTTACTGCCACAAAAAAGCTAAAGGAACAAAGGAAACAAGGTGGAAAACATTTGCAACCAAAATAATAAACGTTTTGATGTTATTATAGTTATTTGACTAATTGAGTTAAAAACTAATTGGGTTTGCTTGAACTGTTACGAAAAATTTGAAACGTCTTACTATATCTAGTCCAATACGAAATTACCAAGCCACCCTCGATGTATTTTTACAAACATCACAAACGGAAGCAGCAACGAAGGAAGCCATTATAGCTATTCTAGAACCCTTTCATAGCATGCTTTAAGAAAGAATTTTCAAATGCTCATTCTATGAAATAGCTTCGTAAAAGAGGAACTTCATTTTCAAGTTCAATTTAATGCAATGCTACACAAACCATAAACTAGAAGACGATTAATTTTAATAAGTGCTCCATTTGAATTTGAATGCACTTAAAATACATTTGTAATCTGATATGATATCAGATCGAATAAAATTCTTGAATTGCTACACAATTATTTTGAACTGACAGGAGACTTTTCAATCAATAATCCATGCAGTATTTACAGTTGTATTAGTCGATTTAAGCTTGAGACTTCCGATGAGTTTATGAGCTTGCCATTTTTTATATAATTCAGCATGTGTACTACAATTTAAAAAAAACAACGCTTGTAACTAGTTGAACATCAATAGCATTTTAATTATAATTAAAAAAGTTGATGTCTGAATGTTGCTGAGAAAGTAGCTATTTTAAAGTCAAGGATGTCATATTTTACGCTACATGACTAGATACTACTTTGACATAATTCATCCTGTTTATTCGAAATATAGAAATAAATTAAAAGCATACTAACATTACTAGTCTTAGTTATTTTTTGCTTCATTTCAAATCATAGGCCTAAAAACTTTTCATCAGTGTCAACCAAGCTATGAACAGTGTTGTTTACCGGGGTTGGTATCAAGACGATTTAAGATTTAGATTTTCAATACCAAACACATATAAACAAAATAGATGCTTGCAATCCTTTCGTTGAAAATAAGCAACAGACGAAGCACAATCTAATCTAGTGACAGTTCAAATATTTTATTGGCTCGAGTCAATAGCCCCAACTATTGCAATGGAAGAGTTTGGGCGTGAGTATACTTTTTCACATATGCGTATGCGTTAAGCAATGAACGTTTAAAACACTGTTCGGTTTCGTAAAATATGAAAACTTGGAACACGCAAATCAGAATTTTAAAAGGTAGATATAGAACTTTGCGTTATTGTGGTTTCAAAGAAAATTGTAATAAACGTGGAAACGAAATTTTACAATTAATGTTACAGTAAAAGTACGCAGTTTATCTTACACTTGAAAGGTTTTTGAATTGTTGGCGAATATTTAGATATTATGCTATAATGCAATTAAGTGCATGAAAATATGGGTGTGATTTGTGGTGGGATATCAATATCAATCACGCTATCTCCTCGTATGCGCTGCTGTACGGTCGTAGGTTATATGGAGCAATCGAATAAAAGGCATTTTTATCGATGGCCTAAGTTAAATAACAAAAATGCCAATAACAATTTAATATTTTCTGCAGCATTGTCACGCTTTCATTTGCAAAATCTGCATTCTTTGCTGAATTTTGATTTTACTAGAAAATATGTTTCGAAAGCAAAACTTTTAAAAACTAATTTGAGAAGAACGTTAGTCGTAGTTACTTTTAGTTTTTAACATAAGCATGAGAAAGCATAAGTTATGTAGTGCCGGAGATAAAATTTATTACAACGCCTTTAATAAACTAAAATATGACATTTTATACTATTGATGTTTAGTAAAAACTGCTTTAAAAATCCAAATGGTTGTAAATCATTATGAATTTCATATTCTGGTGGAGAACCCTTTAGTTTAATATTTCCAATGCCATGAAGAAAAAACTCCTCTCAGCGATAAAAACCGGGAATCTCATTTCGACGATGTCATATCTCTCGAGATATGCTCCATATATGAACAAACTACAAATTATATGCTTTGCATACTTATGCTGTTTAGGATATTTCATCCCTGATATTTTATTTCATACAATTCTTACATAAAACACTGCTTTCACCAACAACATTCTTTTAGTTGAAACCCCCTTTCTAAGAGAACAAAACGAATGGATGCTGGAAATGATGAAAAACGTGACATAATCCAGAAACATCAAATGCTATAGCTCATCAATCAAAAAACATGGAAAAATTCAATAGATGTTTTCAAGTGATAGCATATTGATTATTCTCTATACATTATGAAGTTTTTTGTTGAGCTGCATATGTACAGTTCAGATATTTTGGGCCCCGGTTTTGCGATTATCAATAGACCACAAAGATTAACAAAAATACATTTTACGAAAATATTAAATAGTAGCTTGTTGTGACTTGTGACTGACTTATGGCTTATGGTTAGTATTACTACAAAATGTTAGAATTGTTTTTATGCTGTTCTTTCAACTAAATGACTTATGTAAGGAATTCTATCTCGACAATCATGTCAGGGTCCAGTAATGTGTCTTTCTTGAATTACCGTGGGAAGTTTATATCCTTTTGTATAAATCACTATTCAATTTCAGCGCTTAACGTCAAAAGCGACAATGAAACCGGACAAACCGGAGGACCAAGTGCGAATGAAGAACTCAGTTGGGATGATGCTACTTGGTAATAAAATACATAATATTGTTACAAGTATATGCATTAAGTTTGGACTAATTAGAAGGTTATATGGTACTTACTGTAATTTGAATAATTAATCATATACATAATCTTACACCATCACCATTACACAGTACATAAATATTTCACAAGATAAGTATTTCAGTTTTGCCGTAGTATAACCGTACAACTTGTAGTGTATATCTCATAACTACTGAATCATTTCGAAGTGTTTATTTATCCCAAACCCCAATTGATGTAACTTTTTTGTACTATTTACAGGATCCTCACCTCTGCTTTCATCATTTTCACAATGCAGACAGGTATTACTTTTGATTTCAACAATTTAATTAATATCCATCCATTTATAAGCGGAAGTATATTTTTATTCTTTTTTGTCATTTTCACTCCAATTCTTTCCATTCTTTTGTCCATACCCTCCATTTGTTCGAGGTTAAAATGCTAGTGTCACCACCACCTGTCAAAAATTACTCCCATTATTACAGATTCTGGGAAATATGCGCCGTTGGCACGATTTGAATTTACCAATTGGCAAACCACAACAAACACTGGCCTTGTCATTTTTTGCAACAACGCAATACAGCAAAAACTTTGAATTGAATATATAAGCATAAAATGTGGCAAAATATGTTTCCAAACATGCTGTTCGTTTCCAATACAAACTTAGCCATGTGTTTAGCCATTTACATAAACCCTATTTACTTGGAATTATGACGTGTTTCATTTTTAATGCGTATCACTCGTCTTTCTTTGTTTTAATTTCTCCCAACTTCAACACATGCCGTTCAGTCATTTCTGTTTCCCAAAAAACTCTTCCAGGAAGTTACTTCGTACATAACATGTGCATTTTTGGCTTCCTCGTTTAGGCTTAGGCTGCCTGTTTTTAACATTTTACAATGTCCCTTCTCATTTCCTGAGTCTGTTTGGTTAGCTGATGAAATGGTATTAATTTCTTTTTTGTGCTTACTAGGTTTCGGTTTATTGGAGTCTGGATGTGTTTCCTTAAAAAATGAGGTCAACATCATGATGAAAAATGTCATCGATATTGGTATGCTGTATTCAATATCTTGTCCAGTATTTTTGCAACAAAACGTCAATTGTTTTGTTTTATTGTCATAAGATGCTATATATGTGAACTGTGTATATACATAATGTGCTCTCTTTTGAAACATCATTAATGTCGCGTGCAACCGAAAATGACACTCAATATATTTTATCTAACTTTGTTGGCTACGCTCTCAAGTGTTTGGTGGGATAACGTACTGGCTATTTGGCTTTGGGTTGACGTATGGAAAACTCTATTCTAATCCGTTTATTGCTTTCGGTTATTTCGCAGTTGATGCGGGTAAGACCTTTTCTTTTTTAATAATATATCATGTCAAGAACATTTATACGGTTAATGAAAGCAAGTTATAATTTTTCACGACCCTAATCCTGATAATAATATCAAAATTATGATGCTTTGTTTACGTGAAATATCATGTCCAATTATTTTTGTTTCATGTTATTTGTCATTAGCATGGATTAAGTGAAAGCAATATTTATTTATGGCGGGAGGAATTGAAATATTTATTTGCACATGGCCACATAAATATACAGGCAAGGACATTGTCTGATGATATTTTTGTTACCATTTCAGACATCGACGAAATGGGTCCTATTTTTAGTACATTTTTATTCCAACTAAGCTTTGCAACAACTGCAACAACCATTGTTAGTGGTGCAATGGCAGAAAGGTATTAAGAATTTCTTATCTGAACATATTTTCATATGCATTCCATATTATTTTTATGTGAAAATTTTCACACGGATAATGATATGTACTCTATATTTTATACAGATGTAATTTCAGAGCGTATTGTATATTTTCGCTTTTCAATACGGTAAACTAAATAATGCACATATACATTATTAACCTTATTTCGCGTAACATGTACATTTGTTATAACTATTATTCAATCGAATCCTTTTCACAGATTGTCTATTGCGTACCCGCAGGATGGATATGTAAGTAAAGACTTTTTGATTTAATCATTTAGCACTTTAAAATGATCAGAATCTGTAAGGAAAGGATGAACTGATATTCCAGGGGGACAACATGGATTCCTTAAGAATTTAGGAGCAATCGATATTGGTGGTTCTGGAGCAGTACACCTAATTGGGGGATCAAGTGGTAACTAATTTCATACAAAAAGCTTGCTCATTTTTAATTGGTATTTGGAGTCCGAAATCTGAAACATCAGATAAGTAAATACTATTATTTTAGCTTTTGTAGCTGCTTGGATGCTTGGTCCTCGTTTGGGAAGGTATGATCATGGCCACGATCCATTGCCGATGGGGAGCCCGACAAATGCACTGCTGGGGTTATTCATGCTTTGGTGGGGATGGCTTGCTTTCAGTTCTGGAAGGTTGGTTGTTTCTAAACTTCTAGTTTTAAAATGCTGGCTTTATAAACTGACTGCTTCTGACTAACCATTTTAAACTAATGGCGATCATTATTATGTGTAATTTGTGTAATGCAATGCTGTTACGCTTATTACGACTGAGCGATATTTATGGACATCTATTCAGTATTTTGTTGTTGGTACACTGTGTAAACTAACTGACACTGAATTGCACTTTTAGCGTGTTTGGAGTGAGTGGTCAAAAATGGAAGTTTTCAGCCCGTGCTGCAGTTACCACAATTAATGCTTCATTTGGTGGAGGGATAATTGGACTAATTTGGTCCTACGTAAGAAAGAAGGGAAAATTTGACGTTTTAGACATGATAAGCGCTGTCCTTGGGTCTTTGGTATCGGTTACTGGTGGCTGTGCGATATATCGTCCGTGGGAGGCTATTGTAGTTGGTGCGATTGGAGGTGGATTGGCTTGCATTGGGATACCATTTTTTGACTGGCTGCATATAGACGACCCAGTAGGAGCTACATCAGTACATGGATTATCTGCGTTTTGGGGAGTTCTTGCTATCGGCTTATTTGCAGATGGAGAAACATTGCTTTCACTAACACATGGAAGGGCTGGTTTATTTAAAGGAGGAAGTGCATATTTGCTTGGAGTTCAAACACTTGCAGCTGTCAGCTTTGCTCTTTGGTCTGGCATTGTCACCTTCATTCTGCTCTGGGTAAGTACACAAAACAGATTTTAATTACTGCTTACCAGATCCAATAGAATAATTTAAACAGATACAATCGGAGATCTTGCACGTGACTTTTTACGATGAATGTAGCTTAAAATTAATTACTACGTAAGTTCACTTATGAAAGCGAAGTATTTTTTGTATATCTGCATGAATTTCCAGTTGCAATCACTAAAATTATGCTACATTCTTGAACTTCACAAAAGAAATACTTGAAATACAATCGTTCTTTATAAGACTTTACTTAAATTAAAAACATTTTTCGCGAATCTTTCATCAGTATTCTGTCATGATATAATGGATTATTGATAATTACATAGACGAAATCGACCAAAATAATACAATTGCCGTCTCTAAGAAAAAATATTAGACTATACGAAACGAATACAATGATTCTTTCTTGTGAAACTTTCTTACAATACTTTTACAACTGGTATTCAGGCGTCTAAAGAGAATTACTAGTATTCGTATGGCTTTTGTTCTCAGTATCCATTTTTATTGATTGCTAAAAACATAGTAATTTAACTCAAAGCCATATTGTCATTGTTAGATTAAACTACTTCATTCTGTTATTATATCACACTGGATGTCCTTGATACTGTGTCATGCATTATGTGAAACTTCATTTTGTAGGTTATTAACAAATTCATTCCAATACGAATGGAATCGCATGAAGAGCTCCTTGGAGCTGATCTCGTTGAACATGGTATCCGGCGTTCTGGAGTTGGTGTCTCACGAGCTCTGTCGGCATTGGGCTCTCACCCAGGCTTTGATATAGAATCTGGGCAAGTAATTGGAACAAATCCAGGTAAACAAATATTTCGTAACTTAATTTTGTTGCTTATGATATAACCAGTTGGAATTCTTCAGAAAGTGATCACGAGATTTCAAAATATTGCTTTTTAGGGCATGAAATGGCCCTTGAAAAGTACCTGAAGGAGAAAGGAATGGCACGAAACGGAAATAACTTAAATCACGGGTCTCTAAACCATATCAATAGAAGTGGCTCCATTGCATGGGCAACATGAGACATTCATGCAAGCATATCTCCATTTTTTTTCTTTGAAGATCTTGATGTGTTGGAATGCAATTTTGTATCTTGGTACAGGAATTACGATAACATGTCAAAGTTGTCAGGATCATTTCATACTTTTTATCATCAATGTCATCGCTTTCATCATCTTCCGTTATGATTGATGTTGCTCTGTATCAACGTAAATATGAGGAATGAATATCGATACAAAATAATAATAGTTTGTAGCCACTATATGAGCTGAGTTAATTTAAGTTATGGATTTACATGGAACTAAATCCAAATTGGAAAATTCTGGAGAGTAAATTCAAATGTAAACTAGATGACAGCTAGTGGAAAAGCGAAGACGAACTTGTGGTTCCAGGATTTCAGACAGCATGACTCCAGAACTTTATCTTGTAAAGCCAATTGATTGCTGTGAATAGTAGTAAGTATTCGTATGAAAAGGCCATTAAGGAGATTAATTATTGTCCCAACTAATAATTCAAGGAAGTATTTTTGTACAAAAACAACATTAAAAGAGTGCATGAATGACTCGACTACATCGCATAGTATATGTAGAGCAAGGGGAAACTTGATATTTTTTTGACATTCAAAATTGCGTGTCACAACTTGTTCTAGTTTAATTTGTCCTTGCCAAAAAAAAGCATTTTCGGGGACACCTTAAAAAATAGCTGAGCATTCCTCCCTTTATTCCATGTTCAACATAACATACTATGTTGGTGTATGTTGGCACATACTACAATTTGTACCAAACTAAAGTGACTTTTTCTCCTCTGCATGACTTGTGTTTTGACAAGTTAGTGCTTTTGGACAAATTAGCCAGAAAGTCTAGATAATATTCACCTTATTGTTTTCCTGGAAGTTGTTATCACTTTGAACTCTCTCTTAATTGTGGTGGACGGGTGACCACGAAAAAGGAACATTGAATACTCAGGAATATACCCAGTTGATATATCTATACTAATGACTTATGTGAATTCCAAATGATATGATGATGCATGAGCGGAGTGGATAGAGTTAGGGTTAGTATGATTGAAGTGCTCAAACATATACTCTTGCCAAAATTAAGTGTACCATGTTTTAGCTTCCAGCAGCTTGTCAGGAGTCTACTAATCATGTGGAATCCAGTGCGTATCTCGAAATAGTATAATAGCTTAACGAAATTTACCTTGATGTAATGTTACAGTCATAAGAATTTTCCGCTCTTAATTTATTTAAAAGTTACATGTGCATGTGTAATAATGTAGTCTTGATTGATGGATGACAAGGACTGATATCTTCGCTGTGTCAGTGTGAAGTGGCCACGATTTTTCTTGTTTTTTCGGTCGTGCAGCGCATCGTTTCCGAAATAAGCTGTCGAAAATTCGTGTGCATTTTCACCAAAACTATGTTACTCATGTCCACGATGGAAAGGAAAGTTTCAGCGTCATCGTCGAGGTCCTTAGATTCGAGTGCTAAACTGCTAGATTGGAATTGTAAGTTGAGTAATTTAGTTGCAGCTTTTCACATACTTACTACATACTAGAAGAAAATTGAAGCACATATTTTGACATGTCAGAACACATCATAAATTGATTAGACAATACGTATGCGTTGCGTCAAGTGGAGCATGTGTCCATTTCCGTATTTAGTAGATCACACACAGGAGCACTAGGATATTATGTGGGCATATTTATATAATTGTTAGCACATGTATAAACGGCTAAATAGTAACAAAAATAATTAGTACCACTGTGAGTATTAATAAGTGAAAGACTGATGGATGATAAGTTGCGACAAGATGCTAACAGTGTATTTTTCAAGTTATGAGTTCATATTTATTCGGTGAATGGGGATGCATATGAATGGGTAATTGTATTCGGATTTATTTAGTAGATATTATTTAATATTCTATTATGATCTACATTTGTTTTGTACGTAGACGAAACTTAAAGAGGATAGTATCTAATATATATATATAGTCTGGATAATTAAACAATGAACACATCTATTTTAAGTCTGTCTCATAATACTGGTGTACCTGTAATGTAGAAAAACAATTTCATTCAAATATTATATTGTACAGTATATATGAAACATTAAAGAAAAGCATATATATTATGTGTATCATGTATTATTTAACAAAGATTTATGTCTTTAAGTATGTGGTTTCGCTAAATTTAACTGTTTTCATAACAAAGTAATTATTCATTTTGGCAACTTCATAAACATATAATATTCATTACATTTCGCATGCCTGTTTAACATGCACTTTAAACTTGTGTAGAGTGTATAAATAAAAACCAACACGTGAGGTTTTTTAACACGGGTATTACGTCTTAAATCAACGAACAATTATCCATGTATTTACGTGTAAATATACATACTTTCCTGAAAATTCGTGCAAAAGTAATTACGCATTTCGGCATTTAAAAAAACGCAACGTTTATGTGTAAACAACTTCATACCTCGCACTCCATGTTATACAACATCAAATTCAGCAAAACAAGCATCATCATCAAATTCCAAGCCATCGCGTCGCGAATTGAAGTCGCAGCAATAAAGTTATTTCCTGTTGTTCGCACTACTGACTGAAGGTAACAAAGTGGAAAGCTTAGAGGTTAAAGTTGACTTTGTACCTGTGTGCTTTGTGTGTTATATCCCGATACTTTTCAAGTATCATATACATATAATATAAGGTTTGTAGGTTGAAGTATTCTAGATATTTAGACGATGCCAGGGGGTTAACAAAAGAAGAAATGCGTGTGAATACTAAACCCAAACATGGAGGTAAGAATATTCTGATCTAATAATAAGGTATATAATTATGCATAATCCAGTTTAGCTCTATGTGATGTGATGATAAATGACGAAGTAGCGAAGAAAATATAATACATTGAACATTACTTGATAAAACAAACTTTATAAAAATATAAATTAGTAGATTTTCCCCAAAAAAGTAATCGTACAAGCACAACATTGTGATACTGGCTGACTCCGTACATGTATGATAAGTAAAATGGATAATAAATGGCATGTTGAACACGAAAGTTGAAAGCAGAATGGAATTATTTAGTAAGATTTGTACAAGCAGGAAAAACTAGATAAAAATTTTAGCCTATGATCACGTACTATATTATGCTAGCTGAACATCTTGACTAGTCCCGACCAAATGACGTAAGTAAGTAGCTACTTCCAAACAAAAAAAACTTCCAAATTGTCGGTGTGAGAACTATTACTACATTTTATCGTCTTTCCAGTAGACTGCAGCTTAGAATGACATGATTGTGGCATTTCATTTCACGTACTTTTCCTAACGACTTTGCTAGATAAATGCACATTGTACATTATAATATTTGTATTGTAGAAATGCATATAGCACCAAGACGTCAACAATAGCATAATTCGACAGGAATTTAGATAATAAATTATAGTTTACTAAATCTTCCTTAAATCATTTTAAATCTTATGATATTTAATTAACTTGCAATCCAAATACCCGAACTATGTTAATAAAAGTTGAGATATAATCAAAAAACCTTTTAAAACACTACTTTTGTCCGAGATAGTGATAAAACAGTCTTGTTCAAACCCCATTCCCTATAAGTTTCCTTTCTTATGCAAAAGTACTACAGAGATTGTGCAGATAATACTATACTGCTCAACTTCAAATTGGTTATATAAGTCCATAGTCTGTCCAGTAAAAACGTCTTATCGACAGCTCGTGCTCGTAAAGCGTTAAAGTGTAACGTTGTAAAATATACAATTTTAAAATATCAAGAAACGTATGCTATTTGCATTTGTACAACGCATCCGTACTTGATTGATATCACAAGTTAAGATTACTTCAATTACATTCCAGGTGTAAATATTACTTCTAATTTTTTATGCTTGTGGTACAATTTGGATAATAAAGAGTGCTTATGAACGTTTTTCTCAGGAGTATATCCTTAACCATCAAATAAATAACTAAACAAATGAAAATAAAATAAGTGGATTTCTTTTTAAAGCCTAGGAAGAATCTTACACATAAATACTTCGATTATATTCGTCTAAGTCCCTAAAAACTTGTTTGATACATGCAAACCAAATCATTTAGAATGTAGCTAGAAGCGTTTGCTCAACTTGCTCATTATCATACCCCCGGAAAACAGAAGTACTAATGTGTATTCAGCTTTCCTAGATTTTCTATGTTGGGGTCGATTTTTTCCTGAAGCAGATTTCACAAAATTCATGTTGTATTTCATGTCAAATGCCTATAATTTTACGATTTGTGTATATGACCAGCATTTAAAATCAATATTCCATCTTAAAATTAGAAGGAACTATAATTTGCCGCATTAACTTGGGTTTACTGATTGGCTAAAATCAACTGGGGAGAGCTTGACCTGAAAGGTTGATATTTCTTGACAATGACGAATAAAAATAAGATAGCGAAAACATGTTCCTTTTTTATTTTAACGTACTTTAAAGTGTTTTCTAAAATTTAAAAACAAAATAAGATTGTAATGTCTTCGTGCGAACAATATTGACTCCGTGAATCACGGACCGTGATTACGATTACTGACTTTGACTACTTCATACTTGTGCATAAAATTGCACAACGACTAAAAGTTAACAAATCTAGTTTCCGGTGACACTTGACTAAATTGCTGTTGTGGAGTAATTTAACATGCATTACATATGTACTATGCACATAAATGAAACGCATGATTTTATTCTTCAGGTAAATAAAACATAGTATTTCACTGTGTTCTATTATATCGGCACTTTTTTTGTTTACGAGCTGTTGTATGCAGATGAGGCAAATACTAAAATTAAATTCATGATCTGCTCGACTGGTGAATATTGTGCACTCACATTATGTCCTGCTACCATTCTAAAAGAGCTTTACATCAAGGATTTTCTATTTATACCAAAGCCAAGTTTTACAATCTATTCCAATCGGAATGTTACATTTAGGAATATGTGTTCTATTCTAGTTGCTGGGCGGTCGAACATTCATTACATGTTAAATTCTCTTTCATTAGATCGATGTCATGTAAATTTCTTTTCTGTCACATGCGGCTAGCGAATAGTAATCAAGTTTTGTGAATCATGCATTCAGTTTGTAAATAGCCATCACTAACTTTGAGCAATCTAGCCATCAACGATGCCATGAATCATTCATCATTATTTGTCCTGTTGGCTTTAAAAAAGTTTCCCAGTTGTAATTGCAATTCAACTCCGTCCGAATAGACAGACAAACATAAAATCATAAGGGTCACGCAGTTCTATGCATTATTCATTGTGTTTTGTAATCTTCCATGATAAAAATACATATTTAGCACATCAGATGTATTTCGAGCAGTAATCATTTTACACTTCAAATTTATTAACATTCATTTTAAATTTGTGCTAATTTAACTAATTTCAGTTCTAATCAATGATTTAAACTTCGCCAGTTTTCATCTAAATGAAAACTTTAAAAAATTAAATCATGTTAGTTCATTCTTCTTTGCTTCTGGATAAAATAAGTTATAAGAACAATTAATACCATCACACAACTTGAAAGGTAAATTATTCTTCAAGATTGAAGTTCAAAAGTCTGTTGATTAGTTTACCTTTTTTCACCAGCAACTCTCAAGCTTGAGTGAGTCGAAGAAAGCCTTCATCAAAGCGTGAAGCTACAGATTTTTAAATACCAGTTTCCACCAATTACGGAGAAGCTAGTGAATAGCAAGTATTTATTTACGGATGGTTTGTCTGAAAAAATCTAAGATAAGCATAAAAAATACAAAAAAATCATACTATCCACGTTTTGGAAGTTAGACTGTGGTCATGTTTTTATAGCTTTACTAGTGCGCTTGCGCACATCACAAGCATATTCTATCACATTTTGTGATCTCTAGTCCAAGAATACTTTCAAAGTTGTAATGATAATTACAACATAGCAATTTCATAGATTTTTTTGAGGTTCCATATATTCATCCATGCTAAATATGTCTGTATCTATTAATATTTTTTCGAGGGCGAGTCGTATATCATGATTCATATGAACTAAAATTTATGTTACAAAAAAGCTCCATTTTCCCTGTAAACAGCACACTATAATATTCATTTGTACCTTGTACCAAACAGGATTACACCGTACTCCCCAGTTGAGTCTTTTTCCCATAATCATCATATCATCTTCATTGCACACAACATCCTTTAAAACCTGTCGAGCAACTACGTAAACGAAATAAAATACGCGATGAATATGATGAATGATAATAATGCGTTTAAACTCCACACTTGACTTATTCTCTTGTGATTACTACATAAAATATTGCTTTAGAAATTAGAACCGTGATATTTCATGGTTCAGGTGTAAATTGTAAAGTATCTACTTTTTAGTGGCTAGTTGTCTTTCAGATCTTTCATCAAGTTGTACTAAATACAACTGCATTTCACTCTCTCTCTCTGGCTGGACCTGAGAAGAAACGAAATTTATTTTTTTGAAGCAAATCAATAAATTGTACTTCAATATCTGCAATGCAATAGCTTACACGCACCATTTACTCATTGTTCAAAATATCACCAATTCGTCGACAATTGACAAAGTTAGTATAGTAGGCTAACTGCAACTCTCACTGGCATGGCATGCAAGCAAGTGAACTTGCAGTGAAGTGGAATTGGCTGTAAAAAGCCATAAAAGTTATGAGAACGTAGCAAAACACAAACACAAGTGCAGAATAATAAACTAACAATAACAATAAATGAATTTACATGAATCTCGAGCACCAGTCAGTCGGTCGAGTCGCACCTCATTTGTGTCTTTTTTGTGATGTGCTGTGTAGTAATAGTAGCAAGTGTCATGAGAAGAAAAGCTTTAGGCTTGCTTTGTCTAAAATAACTATAAAAACGTAATACAAAACTCTCCGAATTTTTATTACCTTTGCTTTTGACATCTTAAAAAACAAGGCAATAACAAAAGGAAATGTTGTATCGAAATGTTTTGAAAGCTTTCTGATAATTTATACAGACAATTTTGTTCCAAGAAATGTACAAAGATTGCGTTTAACTAAAAAACTGCATTATTGCTCTAATGACATAGTTCATAGTTCTCGATGCACACAGGTGTGTAACAGTTTCTCTGGAAGAAAAAAAAATCAGTTTACCAAATGCACACATTAAAGATCAAAGAACACTGACATTTTTGTTTTGTACTGAGATTTGTTCAGTTTATGGATATTTCTTATAATATCAAATGCACAAACGATCTTTTTTCTAAATGCATGCTTTAGTGTAAAAAGCACTATACACACAAGCTGTACAACATAATGATTTTCATGTGATATGCAATGCACGAAATTATCATTTTTTATTAGTTGTTAGCATGGAGTGGTAATGGATGAATAACGAGTCATTATACTAACTGGTAGTAGTATTTTCACAGGCGTAATATACGGAAAAATATATATCTCTAACATAACTATACAGCTAGCACAAACATGGCAGCCCATACAAAAAACTTTCTCGAAGTTAGTTCAGATGCTGTTCCTCGAAGAGTATCAGCTCCAAATCTACCTTTAATGGTGGTCGTTACTGATGTGGACGGCGACATGCCGGGAAGTAATGGGGATACCACCAAGCAATTGACACAGGACAGTTCTAATCTTTCTTCACCGGTAAGCACACATTATCGCACAACAACTTGCAACAAAATAAATGTGTACTCCGAGAAAGAAGGTAATGGATAGTTTGGAAAAAGAGGAAGATTCACGTGGTCAAATGAAACGTTTCTTTATTTCCCAGTGTTCTCGCTTATCAAAGGGAATCTTAAGGGAAAACTCAGACACTTCCCTTTCAGGTGGCAGTACATCCAAAAAAGTTACCGTTTCAGTTAACCGTGATGTGATGAAACCTATCACAAAATGGAGACGAATTTGCAAATGTTTCATTGGACTGAAAATGACAAAGAAAGACAAGGTAATTTAGACATAATTTCAATACAGGAGATTAAGGTAATTTTTAAAGGCAGTCATTCGAATATATGATTTGGTTTTTTTTTGCATTAGCAGCAGAATAATGCTTCAAAAGGTCAAAAGAAAGCAGGTGAAAAATCCCTTCCGGTTCCAATCGACCGACCAGTGCCACGACGTAGTAGATCCCAATCTCTCCATCCTGGCCTGGATCCAAACATGCTTTCTGTCTCTCCATCAAGAAGCCAGCAATCCCTCCGCAGTGGTTTTTCATCACGAAGTGAAACCGACTTTTATCTCTTTGATATGGGCAGCATGTCAGAAATTCTCACCATTACAGATATTAAGCAACTTGGAAAATCATTTCCGGCTAGTGCTGTTGGGTGCCCTTGCATTTTAACCTTTTCAACTTCAGTGGATGGTTACTCACTACACTCATTGTACAGAAAAATGGAGACGATAGATTCCCCCATGATTCTTGCCATTCTGGATTGTGAAGGAAGGGCTTTTGGGGCAGTGCTCTCGTGTGCCTTGAAGGTATCCGAGCACTTTTATGGATCGTGTAAGTACATAAGGGAAAATATCAATAATAGTTTTTGTTATTACGGGAAGTCAAATAATAAAGGATTTCATTTTCCACAGGTGACTCCTTTTTATTCCGGTGTGGCCCTCCAATGGAGGTGTTCAAATGGCAGCCAGAAGGCAATTTCTACTTTATTCACAGTGAAGAAAACTTTCTTCGCGTTGGTGCTGGAAAGTAAGTTAAAACATAATTTCTGATTACTTAAAAGAAAGTTTTTTGAATATTAAAGTATTTATATAATTATTTGTGTCTAATTAATGTAATAGGGGAAACTGCGGACTTTGGCTAGATGACAATCTGTACCATGGTCGTACTGAAGAATGTGCAACATTTGGGTCACCTCCTTTAGTTCCCGAGATGGATTTTGAGGTACAGGCTGTAGAAGTATGGACATTTGGACTTGGACAGATTTAAGAAAACATTTTAACTGTGTGGTAGCATTATAAAATATAATGCTTTCTTTAGTGCAAATAAAGGACACAATGTAGTTTGAAGCTGTGGCTGTATGAGATGAGAGAAGGGATAAAAGAAAAAAAATGCTTCTTAATTCTACTCAATGGATACAGAAGTAGGTTGTATGAAAGATAGCAATATTTATTTCCTGCGATTCACTTTATCTTCAAAAATGGTTTAAAAAACTCACGATACTTAACGATTGAACTTAAATTCATACGATATGAAATTAGTAAATTGTGGAGAGGAAGTTTAAGCATGTGACTGAATGAATAATAAAAGACTACAAAATATGTGATGAAAATTATTTGTCTGATTTTTTTTCTTTTATCATTGAAAACCTATCAATCAACGGAAATATTTTTCTACCACCATTCACCACCAGTCATAAAGTGACTAATTACAAATTAATTACGCATTTACCATGCATATTTTTCCTCATATCACAGAACAATTAACAAAGTATTCTTCCAACTCCAAACTTCAAAGCATTTCATAAAAGTTACATTTTTCCAAGAGATGAGCGTATTCATTTATAGCTGGATCTGGATCGTTGGATTTGAGATTTTGGGATGCTGGCGGATGGGATGGGATTAATATTGAACGAGCAGCAAATCAATTTGTGTGAGTACTGCACTGTAATGAATGAGAGGAATGAGAGTAAACGTATTTAAATTTTTACTAAAAATTCTTTTTTTTTGAAAAAGCCGGGTTCAAACTGGGAAATTTGCATAATTTTTACTTCAGTTTTTAATGCGGATGCGGACGATGAGCATGAACTGCGGTACTAGTTGGGCTTACATTGGAGTAATCATAATAAGTGGAGGACCTATGCAAGCTAAGCCTCGCGTGATTTTCAAAGCTCCATATAAGCCCATGTATTTCGGCTACATAACAACTTGAAAGAACTTGGTTATCAACTTCTCATTTAAAAAGCATTGCATTTTGCTGTTGGAAACAATTTCGGCTACCCAAAAATACAAAAGAGAGCACGCAAAAAATTTCATTTTAAGGAAGGCTTGCATCCTCCACATTTTTATATCCTCCTATGGGCTTACAGCTACGTATCACAAAACATGCTTAGTATGCTTGCTTATGAAGGAAGCGAAAGCGCGTAATTCGAAAATGATGCTGCGAATTTTGTGTGTTTAAAACATTTACATTCACACATTTCCAGCGAGTTTGCTACATTACTTACTACTTTGCTTTGTTCCATTACTGACGCTATTTTTTGCTTTTAAAAGCTCGTCTGTTTTTAAAAATCAACAACAAAACATTTGCTTTGTAAAGTTAATTGGTTTATAAACATTAGTTAGAATTAAAAAAGGCTGAATAATGCAAGAGAACAAGGCAATGGCAAATAGTTTAGCGATTGCGTCCCAGGTATTTGGGTACCTGAAAAGAACTGTTTCCAACCTATCGGAACCGTTCAAGGCACAAGGTGCTTTGGTAAGTGGAAAACTAAATAGAGACAAAGTTTTATACTTACGCTCCATTCCAATCCAACCTTATTTTGTTTGGTGAATATAATCTACTTAAGATAAGATAATTAATTAAGGTTTTTTTACTTTAAATGAAGATGGAAGATACAGGTGTATCACATGAAAATCTTTCATCACAGTTGGAAATATCCCAAAGGTAAATGCATATATATTTGTATGAAATCTATTTTGTGTAATGAAAAAATTTATTACTACTATGTTCGTCGTTCTCTTCCAGTCAAAAAAGTATTACGATTGAAAAAAAAAGTTTACGTTGTGTATGTGTATTTTAGGGAAGAAAAGAGAAAGTGTCTTTCACCCATCCAGGTAGCAAAAACGAAACGTCGCAAAATAGAGGACGGTTCCAACGAACTATCAATTGTTGGCTTTGGAAATGCTGTCGGTTTCACTTTGGATTCTCAAGGATCCTCGGTTAATAGACGCTTAATTCTCGATGATGAAGCCAACTCCAGTACCAAAAACTCAGACGGATATCTAAATTCCATTTTCAATCAACTTTTGTGGACTTTGAAGTACTTAAAGTACAACCCTTTCAGAACGAACGAAGAAATGTTACAGATGATTGAAACACTGTGCGAAGGTCTGGGAAAGATTGTCGTCTTATCACGGTATGCGTAGAAATCAAAAGCATTATATTCATGTTGTATTTTTGCATATTCAATAGTTTTCATTGGAAATTAAGGGGCTATACTTTTTAAAATTGTTTGTTACGATTTATGATTAATGGCAGGCTAAATTTGACAGACAAGGAGTTTGTACGGTTTTTGAGGATTGGTAATACGTTGTTCGGTCTCATCAGAACGTACGAAGAGGAAAATTCTGTTAAAACAACAATTAAAATCAACAACAAGGTGGAGAACGTCTTCGATCAGCTTTTGGATTATTTCACTCGAGGTGATTCAAGTGTAAGTTTGAGCATCACTCCCATAAAATTTTGATTCCTCTAGTTCTCCATTTGGTACATATGTATACGAAATTCGGTATTTTGAATTACATGAATTTTGCATTTTGTTTTTTATGAAGGCGGAAGGACAAATAAAAAATTATGCATTTATATGTACATTGGTCCAACAAGTCCATGACGGGCAAATGATTAAAACGTTAACAAACAAACTGATCTTCCGCATCTACGTTATTGCAACCACTTTATGGAAGGCGTGTGTTTCCCGACCACATGGAGTTGTTCAACTTGTGGACCAAGATGACATTAACTCGTTCGTTTACTACTGTCACCTAGTGGAGGTGTTGATGGCTGCTTCGCCTCCTGATTGCCGGCTTCAAGTACAGGTAAAAAGCTATTTGAATTCTTGCTACTCATGAAATTATGCAAACGGATTTACACATCACATGAAGATTTTTTTAATTCTCCCATTTAAAGGAAAACGTCTTCCGAAGTTTAACAGCACTGGAGGAAGACAGTGGTTCTCTATTCGCATTACTTCCCAATCTAGCTTTAGTTGTATATTCCACAATTTTTGCTACTGGTATTCCACTGAGGTCCAATACTGCAGTCAGTCCCTTGAAAGAAATTAATCTGTAATCTTTGAAGTGGCACTGACAAATCGACATGTTTAGATCGTATTTATGCGATAGTGAATTGTAATTGTAAGTTAAGAAGAGATTTAGGTTAGTAGTAGTACGGTTTTGACATGAATGGATGCAGATATGAAGGATGTTTTATAAAGTTCGAAAATGATTTCATGTAAAATGACAACGAATGATAAAAAATCCAAGTGTAAGCACGTTGTTAGTGCAGTCGCAGTAATTTTAAAAAACATTTCAATTTCAAGTTTGATTTCAATTTGAGGCATTTTTATTTTAAAATCTAAAATGTTACAAAAGCTACATACCTAAATTTACGCCATCATAGTTTGTAATGCGAAATAACGTTTTTAATTTAGAGTTTAACTATTAATAATACTGACAATAAAATTATTGGGGTAACTTGAGTAAACTAAAAAGTGCTAACCTGATTAAAATAAATAAGTACATTCAGCTGCATAATACGTGTGTGCATAAAATGAAATAATACGAAATAATAAAACTGCCTTGTTTAGTGCATAGCAAGAAAGAGCACAGTAATAACGGTTTATAGTTTTTACCTAAAAGGTTTAGTCTATCCCTAAGCATAACGAGTTTTTAGACATAATATCACGATTTACTGGTATTCAAATAATTTTCCAGTCTAGAATGGGGTTGGCTGATATCTATTTTTGTAATCTAACTATAACTATCCAAAAATGTAATGACCAAAATTATTGGGCACCATTTGTTTTACTTTCACTATGCATTGCGTTGTGGCTTGCAAAAAAGCAAATTATTTTTAACCTTCCCAATCTTCACTAGCAAACCAGAGCATAGCAAAGGCCCTTCTACGTTGCTTCTTTTCGTCAGTCAGGTTCCCTGTATTTTTCTCTATCAAACTTGAATTACCTTTGCCAAGAGCCACAATGACTTGATAGTTATTATTCCTATTATCACTATTTTGACTAGGTGTTGGAGATGAATTCCCCCTATCATCATCTTTCTTCGTGTCTTTAGATTTGTGTAAATCTTCTCCAGAATGTTTACTTAGGCTTGAGCTGCTTGTGCTGGAATGCATTGCTGCTGGGCTATCACTCTCGCTATCACATTTATTTGTAAGAGATAAAGTTGACTCTGAACTAGGCAAATTCGTAGGCTCACGAAACACCCAAAACGACCTGACGTCTTCAGTGAATGGCCGAAACGATGTAATCGGTCGTAAATGCTTAACGTCCGCACAGAATACAAAACCCCGATTAGTTCCTACAAAAACTTCGTTCAGACTGGAGCACAGAACGGTTACCTAAATATCCAATTAAGTCAACCAATTACAACTTTGAAACTAATCATAGAACAATATATGTAAAAGCGCACACAAAAATATTATGGATCACATACCTGCAGCGGCTTACTATTAAGTTCCTCTTCAATCGATTCTTTAACAGGCAATAATTTCCCCACATCTAATCTTGCTATCATTTCACGCTTTTCACAGTCCCATCCGTAAATTACGCTTCCTAAAATCATATAAATCATGAAATCATGTTGACTATGCGTATATTATGTTTATGTTTGCGATAAATTATCTGGGTGGCTACTCTACTTACCGGGATACACATAAGAAAACATCACTTCGTTGTTCACATGCGTGTCAATCAGTAAAACTTCCACTGCATCTATTACCCGTTCGTAATGGTTTATGTTCTCCTGAGATGAAACTTTACCATCCTTGATGCTAAAAACATTCATTTGACCAGCTCGTTCTCCAGCCCAAAGTTCCACGACTCTGTCAATATCAATTGTTCCAAAAACATCGGTTTAATTTTGCAAACGTTTAAATTTTTATTTTTGATTGGATTAGCATTAGCGGAATTTATTGACTTACCCGTCCCCTACAAGTCGGCTACTCAGACAATGAATTACTGAAGCATTCCCAAGTTCCGTTATCGGTTGCGCAGTAGATTTATCACACAGAAATAGTCGGCCACTTGAGAAAGCAACAGCTACTGTGAGATCAATGCATTTTATCGAAACTATTGCCCCGACATATCCAACGTGTGATTCCAAGTCACTCTCAACAGTTTTGCTGTAGTCATTTATCCTTAATATCGTGATTAATAAAATATTAAAATAGTAAAAACAGTACATAATTAATCAACATTTATATACAAACACATTTACCTCAGCACATGGATCTTGCTCATAGTATCACCCATCCAAATATGGTCATCTATTTTGCACATAGCTGTAACTGCACCAGTGATAAACTCAAAACAGTGACAACTGTCAATTACTGCTGACTTGAGCTTTAAACAATATATTCCACCAGTGGAACAACTGGCCCACACCTCTGGCTCCCCTGAAAGTTCAGAAATAAAAATGACATTTTGACAAATAAGATTTTTTCATGCAAAAATTCCACAAACGAACTTGGCCAAATCATTTAAACTTGAGTAAACACATACCTCCATATCGAACTCCAAGTGCAGCAACAACGTTTGTAACATTTAGCTGCACAATATCTCTAGTTATAGTAAACTCTGGTGACGATGCAATGGACACTATCTGAGAAGCAGAAGGCCTGTCACGAGGTACATGGGACCAACATACAACCATTAAATCCAAAACGTACAGAGGATAATAGTCGCAGTCCTATAAATTAAAAACACACATAATTGAAATATGCATACTAAAATTTGATAACGATTAGTAAAGTATTATAAATTGAATCGACTACTTACTCGCTGAGTCAGAGCAGGTCTCATCCCTTCCAATATACTTTCTTTTACATTTTCGCATCCATCAAAAGGCTGCTTCAAGCTTATCATCTCGTACAATAGCATTCCAAACGAAAATATGTCAACCTGTATCGAGTAAAAATATGTACATGAAAATTCCCTGTCCTTACGATGGTTTTAGCGAGGGACATGACAGGTAAAATTAATACGGCTTACTTTTTCGGTATACTCCTCCTCTCCGTTATACCGAATAATTTCAGGTGCCATAAAACCTTCCGTACCCCCAAATCCTTTGCTACCGGTTGGAAACGACGATCTGCTAATACCTGTATGAAAGAAATGTAATGTATGTATTTATAGTGTCTCATCTCATGAATATAAAGTCAGGTTATGTCGTACCATAATCAGCCAACTTGATGTCCACTTTTTTATTATTCTCACGACTTCCGAATGGATTCGGAAAGTTCCAAACTAGAACGTTCTCAGCCTTCAAATCCCTATAAATTATCCTATGACCATGTAGATACTCCAAGGCCTTTCCAATCTACCCAACGAAAACAGAAAAGACATTTCAATTGCTATCTTAAAAACTTTAATAAAGTATTTAATATACATAATTGAGCAAGCTACTAATTACCTGTAACACAGCTATACGAATAGTATCATGGCTAACTTTGTCCCCAGACCTCCTGAAGTCAGAAAGCACTGTATCCAATGCCCCCTTGGGTGCTCGAGGCATTATAATTGATAATGGAGATTGACATAAGCCAATAAATGGAACTATGTTGGAGTGAGCAACCCAGTACAATACCCTAACTTCACCGCGTGCAGCAATATACGCTCTGCAAGCAGATTGCGCAGGTGCTCTAAACCATTTACTTTTAGCTGCTTTGTAAGCTGCCAAAGCTTCTGCATTGTCTTGGCCAGGATCAATAGGTTGAAACATTTTTATTGCAATATCCATCAACTTGGTTTCGTATTTGGGCACCAGTTTTCCTCCAAAGACAAACCCAAAAGCCCCTCGACCTACAATAAAGAAATCATATTAAGTCATGTTTTTTCACAGTAAACCTAAAACCGAGTTATCTAAAAAAGATTTCCAGGTTTACCTAATAAATTTGCGCGTTGTATTTCGGAATTCTTGAGCAAGAAACGACTATTCAAGTCCATAAACAAAATATCCGGCGCTATTTCTTCCAGTTGTATGTCACCATGCTTTGGACACTTTACACACATTTGCACTGTATCACTGGCATTGACACTTGGTGCCACATTCGGGGACTTCTCCACATTCGATGCACAAAATTCAGCTTGCTTCTGGGAATGTAGGATACAGTACTCAACGCTCCAAGAATACATCGTAATATTTTTCTTAGAAACACCTCCAAGTCCCGATGAGCCTTTTAAAAAGAAATTTAGTCCACTAAAATTGGAACTTGAAAACGAAGATGATTCCCCCAAACCACCACCATATCTTGTATCTAAACCCAAACCGGCTGCTGCTCTATTACCAGTTTTGAACAGAATTGCGCCTGGCGATGAGTCTTCATTGTTCTCCTTATTTTCTGGTACGGAGTCTACAGAAGAAACTCTTGTATTTCCAGGGCTGTATCCAACACCAGAATCACTGGACATTCTAGGGCTTTTGTTAGATAAGCCGAAACCTTTCAAGGTGTCCAGTTTTCCAGAATGATCAGATCCGGAGCCAGGAATCGGTGAACGTCCCCCGTAACCTTGTCCCGAGCTATTTCCAATGTCATTCATATTATTATACATACCAGAATCACTTGGGTAGCACCTAGGACATGGCACCAGTCTAGTAACAAGGTACTTTCCCTCTGACGTATGAACAAAACGCGTCCCTATACTTGGGTACCAGTCCTCCAAAAGGGTATCCACATGATCAACAGTTAAAGCAAGTAACTTTGCTAAACTTTCGATCGCTGGTTCCAAAGTTATCTTTCGAGGTTGGGGTTGTTTGAAATCTTCGTCTGGTGTTGTTGGTTGTGTGAATGAATTTACCAATACACACAAAGCCTGAAATCAAGCAGAAACAAATACATATATAAGAAAATCGATTCTAAATATTTGTTTTTTGAAAGCTTATCTAAAAATTACCGGAATCTGTATTTCTAATAAACCACTCTCTGATAAATCAACCACGTCCCAAACTTGTTCGTCAGTTTCTTCCCTTACAAACCAGTTATCAGTCTCATTGACATCTGCCACATCAGTTTCGCAGAGTGCCCCATCATCCCGTCTAAGCATAAAAACAAATGGCTTTTCACCAGTAACTTCCTTCACCCTCAGGAGAAGTAGTTCTCCGTAGCTGAGCTCCATACCAGATTGCCAACAGCACCATTCTGCCTTCTGATCAAGCACTTTAACGACCTATTTCAAAGATGTATAGCATGTGTTACATGATCCATTTATCGCATTATATTTATTATTCTTATCGCAATCTCAAAGTCCTTACCTCAGGCGTTATATCTGACGACGATGGAGGAACGAAGTAGTTTCTAACAATTTCTACTATTCTATCGTCTGACAATATTCTACTAATCAATCGTGGCCAAAATCCCGATGGAAAATATGACAAGAGTACGAATCTGTTGAGAGATGGTATCTTCCCTCTGTAAAACGAATAAAAGGTTTCTTTCGAGTTATCTCCTCCCCCACCCACTTCCGTTATTGAAGTTGACGGACTTTTTGTTGGTGACTTGGGTTCATCAGTGGAACTTTGTGGCGAACTCAACTTTTTAATGCAGTCTTCTGATAAATGACGACTCATTCGGTTTGCTCTACTTTTCAACGCCCACCCTCTGCTTCGAACTGGAACTCGAATGCGAACCTCATTTTGCCCAATTCTCATCTGTCATTGAAATTGAAAGGTTTTGTGTAATTTATCGTACAAAACATTGTATATTCGATCGTTGGATAGTTTTAATTACCTGATCAAAAGAAGGCAGCAATGAAGGGATCAAAAGGTGAACAAAATCCCATGGAACAGCCAGTTCAAATTTGCTCAGGAGTGATAACACGTAGTCTCTGGTCTCAGGAGACTGGGCCTTAAAAAGGTGCTTCAAGTCTTCTATTTTCATGATCCCATTCTTTGCAAAGGGATTGATTTCTCGTACCGTTACCACATGTGCCAACATGTCGCAAAGCCATTGTGAATCGAGAAAATATAAATCCCTTAAAGTACTGTCTTCATAATGGAGGAGCACGCCGTTTTCATGAAGGAAACTGCATGCCTGTTTTAAAGGTTACATTTTATCATCAAAATAATACCGTTACTAAAACCATGAAAGGTTAGAATTTTTTGTAAATGCTAACCTGCATAATTTCCGCATCATCCCTAAATGATAAACTAAATGCTTTCTCCATCCATGCTGAAACTTGGCTTTTAAAATCTTCTTCATTTAGTATTGGATCAATTCCTTTACTTTTGCGGTCAGTGGCTAAGTAAGCAACGATTTCCTCCAAATGAATGTATTTTGATGGAATCTTTTGCTCCAAAAGTCTTTTACCGTTGGATGTTTTAATATTAAATACAGTCTCATAAATCATTGCACAAAGTTGCTTTATGTTGTGTCGCGTTTTGCACGATATCTGTAAATAAGAAATGACAACGTGAAGAGATAAAACATCATTTATAGCTTGATGACATATCAAGTAACTAGGTTAGTTGATGACGCTACCTCAATAGAATACATCACACGTGGCAGTCCTCTTTTTTCTGGATCCGAAATGTAAATGAATTTATCACGTATTTTTGTTTGGAGGTAGTCCAAATACCCAGGTGGAAATTTTTCACTGACCATGTCATAATGTGTGCCAACGATTATGACCGGTGAATTTGGTGCCCGAGCCTACAATATAAGCAAAAGTAAATTAAAATTCTGAAAACATAATGAATTGCAAGCTATTATTATCATTGTATGCTTTGCTTAACAAACCTGAATATTGACCAGCCATTGTACAATTTCGTTAAGCCCCTTTTCCCCGTCGCATATATTCCAAACAACCAAATATAAACCTGAAAAAGTAAAGCAAATTATTAATACCATAATATACGTTAACCTTAATTTAATACCTTAAAGTTTTAAACATTATAAAAAAGAGCCAAACACATACTTCGTTTTGAGAGAAAATATAAGTGCGTTGCATAATATTCTCGTTGACCCCCAAAGTCCCACGTCCTGAAAATTACAGGACCATGTGAATTGGCCATTCCAGAGCGGCTTCCTTTCATGTCTAGTACCCACGAGCCTATGTCAACCCCTACCGTTGAAATAGGCTTTCCTGATTTTTGATTCCCCGTTTTTGATGTAGCTCCCATTCGTTTGGCCCAATGCTATTTTTTTCATTTTTAAACGGTTAAATGTATACTTTTTTTAAATTAGTTTTGGCACATAGAAAAATAGTTCTTACATCTTGCTGAGCTGGTTTCTGGCTTCCTTCTTGACGAAGCTGGTTGAGTAAAGAGGTTTTTCCGATTCCTTGGATTCCAACCACCATCAACTTCATCCTTGAGTACGGTTTGGCGTCTTCAAGAACAGATTTCAGGTATCCTATAATGTCCATAGTTTTACAACGTTTTGATTCAATCATTGATTTCAATGGCTCTTGTAAATTGCAACCAGTTGTGTTGAGATTCCACATTCGATTTAATAAGCCCATTTGTGGAGGCAAGTCTGTTACTTCAACGTTTCCACTCAAATTTAAAACCGATAGACTTGTCAGTTCTGATACTCTAGGCGTGACTTCCTTGAGTATATTTTCAGACAGGTCAATCATTGTCACGTTCGGGAACCACAAGTTTTTGTTTGCTAGCTTCTTTGCACTCGTTTCGCTGGAAGTGGACGAAGTACTGGTCTCCAAATCATCTTGGCTTGGTTCCTCCTGTCCAACACTAATAATCTTCAACAAATTCCCGGATAAAAGCAACGTTTTCAAATTTTCCAATCTTGCATGTTTCTTATGCACACATTTGTCTCCTGGATTATCACATTGAGTGTCTGCTTCACTTGTTACTACAAAACACGATAACTTGACGTTAGCATTGTCAGTTGGAAGGTAAAACCAACGCTCGATTCGGTTGTGGGAAAGATCTAGTTGTCGTAAAGTGGCTGGATACTCGCCGATATGGCCCATGTACTTTAAATTATTGTATGATAAATTCAGCCTTTGTAAATTTGTTCCCAGACAAGCAAGCACTTTTGGAATTTTATGAAAGGAATTATGTGCTAGATTTAAAGACACTAACGAATTCAAATCAGACAACTTTGACTTCTCCAGACATTCCTGATTGGCCAGTATGTTAATGTTGTTTCTCCACAACGCTTGGTGAACCATTGGGGGAGAATGGGGACGATTTTCTGATGGAATGTTGGAATCTGAAGACGTGGATGCAGTTTTTCGAAATTTTTCTCTATTCGTTTCAAAATCAACCATCACAAAATCAGGACTTGTAGGTTCATCCGGGCTTCCAGTTAGAGACATGTAAGGCAACGAGTCAAAAACAGAAATTTCCATGCCCGATGTTAGTGCTGGAAGTTCAGTCAACAAATTCAAAGACAAGTTAAGCTCCTGTAGTTTCATTGCAGTCCACATTGTAGGAGGAATGGCTTGAAGCTTGTTATTTGCAAGATTCAAAATTGCTAGTGAAGGGAAATTTGTGAACAGCTCCTCAGGAACAGATTCAAAACGGTTTTCCTGTGCGGAAAATAATAAAAAGTTTTAAAGCCTAAACTCTCATGTTTTAACGAGCGTTTAATAAATTCTGAGTATGATTTATGATATGTACCTGGAGCAATAACTCCTCCAGCCATACAGTCGCAATGCATTCTGGAAAGTGCAGGCGTTCAATATGGTTTTGACTAAGGTTTAAATACTTCAAGCTGCATATTGTCCATATGACTTCAGGGATCTTTTCTAAACTGTTGGAGGACAAGTCCAGTCGAGTGATCGCATGTATGGCCAAAGCTTGATTTCTTGGGTTGAGACGCAATCTTGGATTAATTTTAAGTGCAGCCGATATAAGCCAGGGTTCCGAAATTCTGTCTATTTTTTGATTGTGCCAATTCACAGTAACAGCATTAGTAGGAAGCACTGAGGAAACTAACAAAGGCTTTTTCATTCTTTTTAAAACCGTATCACTAATATAAGCTGTGTTAATTTTATTTTCCGAGTCCTGATGAGCTTTCAAGGCAAGGATTTTCCCAACTATTATATCATCTTTGCAAACATATGCCATTGCTTTGCAATCATCATCACGGGCTCCATACTTTAAAAGTAATTCGATCATTCCTAAATCTCTCTGAAGGCATGCTTCCACTAAAGCCGTTGACGATTCCACACGACGTTTCCCTCTGGCTTGATGATCAAATGGACTAGAAGCACTGGCCGAATTAGGTGCAGGTAAAATTGAAAGGTTGGCATCCGCTTTTGCGTTTAATAGTGATGACGCTATCACATGACTTCGTTGTTTCACTGCAACGTGCAATGCTGTCTGGTAATCTTCACAGTACGCGTTTATATCAATTGGACAGATTAAGTTCTCCTGCTTCTTGACCCCAACGAGATTCTGATTGGTAACAAGGGACAATTTTTGGAGAATTCCCTGAATTCCTTCAGATAGCCTTTTCTTTGTTGGACTTATAGCTTTCTCACTTTCCCCCGAACCAGATAAATTTTGTTCTGACTCGGACTGACTAACGGGCTTTGATGTGCTTGGTCGTTTTTCTCCTATTTTTCTGTATTCCACTTTATGCTTTAGAAGGGTGTCCACCAAACGCTGATTTCCCATTTGGCAAGCGATGTATAGTGCATTTTGTCCTGATACATCTTTCAAGTTTATGTCAAATGGCATTTCGTATTCAACATCACCCGTGTAATGTCGGTAGGTAATCATCAGTTCTGGTGGGTAATCATACTTTAACAGCATATCCATAACTCCAACGTGCCCATTTATACAACACGCATGTATCGGAAGCCACTTTTCTACTGTTGGAACTTGGACTAGTCCTGGAAACTTTTTCAGGAGAATTGACACAATGTCTTTATGACCATAGTAAGCTGCGATGTACAAAGGAGAGTATTTTGTGACTGGGTGAACACGTCCATCAGCTGCATGTTCAAGAAGCAACTCCACCAATTCTTTGTTTCCACCCTCGCATGCTTTGAACAATAATGTATTCGTGCCATTTGGCGTCATATTAATCAGTGAATGCGCTTCTGCCTTTCCAATGCCTTTCAGCAGTTTTTTAAGTGTTTGGACATCTCCATTACAAGCTGCATCACGAAGTGCGTAGTGAAGACTTTCTCTGGCTTCTTCTTTGCTATCAGCGGCCGTTTTGAGAAATTCATAGGTTGGCATATGCCCACCCCTTTCCGCCAAGTCAAGTGGGGAACACCCATGTCCCTCAAGGCATTGTACATCTGCACCTGCTTCCACCAGCCTTTCGACATTTTGTAAGAATCCATGCTCTGCACATACATGTAAAGGAGTTTTGAAATTGTCTTGCGCTCCACTTGCAATGTTTGGATTCGCTGCACGTGGGAATAAAAACAGATATAATTAGTCCTGTAGGTGTTTTGATCGTCAAATCACAAAAAATGCATCTTGATGTACTTACCACCCGCTTTTAGAAGTATGTGGAGGCATTTGGAACTCTCCGTTGTTGCTGCAGCATGAAGCGGTGTTCGTCCCCAAGAGTCTTGGCTATTGATGTGAGATATGAGATCGCCATTTAAAAGATCCAAAATCAACTCTTCATTGTCCCATAATGCAGCCTGAAAGAATTATAAAAACGCAAATTATTATATCCTTCCCTAAAACCTGAACACAGGTCGACTTAAATGCTGCAGGACTCTAACCGTCATTAATTCCTGGAACTCTACTGGTAAGTGACATCTTGCCATATACAAACTCATAATTTAATGCAAAGAATATTTGCTGTACTAGTGACGTTTTTATACCAGAAGGTATTCTATAACTATTTAGAGTACATGCAGCCCAGTCAAAAAACCAAATTTTGCACAGTTCCACTTCATTAAAGACATTCGCAAGTCAAAGAATGTATTTGTGAACATTTTTAATTACTGGTAACTTTAGCTTTAAATGTATGTCACCAAATATTCAAAAGCTTAATCAAATAAAAACAAAATTATTCATCACTGCACAAAGTTGTCTGAAGATCAGTAAAATATTGGCTGCTTTCTGCAAAAAGTACCACGTTTATGATATCTATTCTTGTTAAAGTCGAAATATGCATGATATGTTTGTAAGCTTCTGGACATGACAAGCAGCATTTTACAAATGTGCATGTATCGCATTGACTATTGACTACACACTCAAGTTTTATGAAAACTATTCCCCATAAAGTCCATATAAGAATGTGCTATCAAAAGTAGCTTATATGGGAATCGTTTCCAGATACAGAATCATTATTATTTGCTTGGTGTAAAGAGTTCAAATGGTAACATTAACGCATTCACAAATCATGCTGACCTTCAGACTGCTCAAAGCAAACGTTGTTCCTACATAGATTTTAGCAATCAAAAATGGACATTGGGCACAGCTCTTTACAAGCTGGGTTTATGTACGTGTGTGCAAACTTTATAAATAAACAGACATACACTAGGAACTGGATTTTTAATCGTGTAAATAAATAAAACAACAAATGAATCTCTGCAATACAGTGTAAGGAAGGACTTGTACATGGGGAATGGGGACATTTTTTAAAGCACATCATTCGGTATTAATGCAACATTTTAAATTGGCAACACGCTAACAAATTTTGAAGTTACTTGCAGACGAATGACATATCGTAATAAATTACTCGGATTTGCGTGCCGGCTCTAAATAAAAATTCAAGACTAAAAAATCGTGTGCAGTGTTTAGTCTGTAAATAAAAGTTGACATATTTCAAGATAAAGTATTAACGGGCTTACATACAAATAAAAATATGATTACTTTATAATTTATCCTCAGTTATCAAATACAATTTATAACTGATTCGATTTGGTGTGGTGTTTTGTAATTCAGCATATGAAACGCATAGGAATATGAACTAATAGCTTAACGCTGACCTCTTTGTTCAAGCAACAGTACCTATAATCCCATTTAAGTCAATAATTCTATGCTAAATGTTATTGTAAAAATTAATGTAAAATTCATGAAAAAGTGCGAAATTAATGTTCAAGTGCAACCAATTTAATTGTGCCTTGTACCATGAAACTTGACGTGAGCGTCTTGTTAAGACTATCATTTTGGGGCATTGTGAGAATCTGCGTGGTCACTTCGGGGTTTGCTTATAGAGCCGTCGTAATATACCAATTGGGGATTCCCTTTTTCAAGTTTTTTGTGTTCAAGGAGTAAGGTTGAAGGTTATAAACTTTGACATTATAGTGCCAAATATACAGTTTCATAATTAATACACCAAAAAATGTTTAACTAATTACCTGATGGAGTAAATGGCCGGGGAAGTCTTGCTCGTCCGGAGAACTCATGATTTACATCACATGGATGTCCAAAGGCCGCAAGTGATTTAATTAGTAAAATATATCCATTTTACAAACTGGACCTTGCCGATTAAACTTTCTTTCGCCTAAATAAATAAAACAAACCACTTTAAAACAAGATTTATCCTAATTTCCACAATTATAATGAATTAAATGCATTAAATGCAGAACAACACACAGATCAGATCCCTTGAAACTTTGAAACAGCAATAACTATTTTGATTGAGTAAATTCAATTTTACACTGCTAACGGCCAATATATTGTGCCAAATCATTGGTTCAAATAATTGGCCCAAGTTTTCCTATCAAAAATTAACGGAAGATGCGATTTTTTTTGTACAATTAGTATAATTACAATTTTTTTGTATGATTACTAACTGATTACTCTAGTAGTGCAGATTTCACAAGCTTCAAAGAATCTATATTGGTATCCGTTTTTTAGTAAACATATTTCTTTGTGTTGAAAACAGTTATAAGTTATAAGTTATAATTATAGTTATACTAGCTTATCGTAAAGTAAAAAGTTTGCGCTTTAAAAAGAAAGTTACATACAATCTACAACCAAAAAGATGTTATCTGATCTAAACAAGATGAACGCAAGCATCTTAACACTTGATTAAGTTGCGCTTATGTTGATGTTTTATCGAGAATCCTTTTACTATGCAAGATGCTGGTTTTGTTAGAATCTCAGTGTTTATAATATAAACACTTGACTAAGATAACTTAACCTCACAATTAAATTGTTGCTGACTCAGTCAATGCAGTCAAAATATACCTCAGTTTGTGTGATGCGTAATCTGCTGTAAACTAAGATAATTTGGTTGGAACGAAAAAGTGTACTGTTCCAGTTGTCACCAACGTCAGTGGATAAAATTGGTATTGAACAAATCAATGTTTTTTGAAGCAATTAACTACAATGCTAAGATTTGGCTTCACCTACACCCCTCATACACACGGTTTCAAATTTAAATTCTAAAACAAAAAAGACAGAAACTCGTTCATGATGTTGTGTTGTAGCTAAAAATAAAGTTGTAACGTTGTAAGTAACAAATCGTAAATATGCATCCTGTTATTCCCCCTCATTCAGACAGAGTAGGATACATTAAAGGGAGCATAACAGAAATTAATTTTAATTTCAGTAACAGCACTAGTTTGACTAGCAGTCTCTTAGGTTTACAATGGAAAGGCCATTCCGAATAAATTTAACTCGAATCTGTTGGAATGGAACGATGAAAAATTATACTGGAAATGGCAACTGTAGTCCAGAGACACAACACATAACTGAAATAGCGCACACAACTGCGGAGTGCGGATGAGGATGGAACAAACCTTGGACCACTGACAACTGACCACACACTCACTCATGGATTATATTTCTAGCATCAATTTCTTTAACTTACGATTAGTTTTTAGAGTTCTTTCTCTGAGAAAAAATAACATTTACAGTTTTAGTTGGTTTTAGTAATAAGTAATGAACCAATCATGCCACCAGATAAAGCAGTGTAATTTTAGCATTTTAGCTGATCTTCAAATCAGTGCAGTGTTTCGTGTCGTGACAGCCGTCAACTTACATTTTTGCAGAATGGTTATCGTGATGTTAACAAGAAATTCTGCCAAAAGCTGCACAATAATATCAAATCATAACCAAAAAACAAAACACATAGCTATAGGTATGTAGCATGAAAACAGGTATTGCTTTTAACTGTTTAGTATTTAGCTTTGCAAATACATCACATTGCAGGTCATCGTGCGTTAATTTAACCCGATTTAATTCATTGCTTGGCTAGTTAACAACACGCAAGTCTCTTATTCTTACGCAACGCCACACGCCGTCGTGCTTGTTGGTTTTGTTTTGTACAAACTAAATCATGTATATACATTCAATTAACTACCGTTACTGCTGCCGAACTATACTGTAAAAATTAACTCAACAAGACAACAATGAGAAAACCTTTGATGACTATTTGACGCACAGTACTGAAAACTAAATATTGTACTGGCACTATTCCAATTACTAGAATTTGTATGGTTTGTCTGGTTTAATGACTCATTAATGACTACACCAAATTTTAAATAAGAGCGGACGGAACCAACAGCCGTTTTTCAACACATTCGATAATTTAAAATTAAAATGAACCCAAAAATATGAAAAATATGAAACATCAGCGGTAGCGATTTACAAAGCTAAATATTTGTACCTCTGTTAGCGTGAATGTGTCAGTCAAATTAGCTTCTGTTGATTTATCATGGAAGCAATTTGCAAGTTCCTCCAGATTAATTACATGATGAACATGATGTACGCCAAACTTCATTCATAAAACATGTTTTTTAATTATAGCCGTAACGCCACTTCAGCTTTAAAATTTACACTTTCAGCACGTTTTTTATGTTGTCTTACATTTTTAGCAAACAGTAAAGTAAACACACAACTGTCTGAAAAGTCAACAAATATTCATGCACCCACAGTAATTCACATGTAAATTTGGTTTGCCAGATAACACAAGGAAGTTTGCCATATCGAGTTATCAGAAATTATCAATAATTAAATTAACATAAACCCATGTTATCATTTATCATGCATAATTTTTGCTTCATATAATATCACAATCACAACATCACAACAACACAAATGTAGTGCAGCAGAGTTATCCAACATGCAAACTGCAGCTTTTGTGTGGATTTATAAGAGCAGCTGCAGGTAATATAGTTCAACTAGAAATTAGCATGCACGCTCACGCGTGCACTTCGAAAGGGGTTTCCTTGTTTCGAAATCGAAATAAAAAATCCA
>JAQFXM010001255.1:0-34222 GCA_034693345.1 Entomobrya multifasciata
AATTCCAGGATAGAATGTTCAAGTTCTCCATTAGAAGGAAGGTGGCCCATTGCCCTAACTATTCTTGTTTACATTGCTATCATTGTGACGCCCTATGCATCCATTATTTGATTGATTATTAATTATTAATACTGTTGGTACTAAGTTTATAAACATTATGCTAAAAATTTGTTAGGAATTCGTAAGTTATAAAGCTTCATCTGTCTTTTATTATAAACTTGAAACAAAAATCAAGAAAACATCCAAAATAAACATATGATGTTGTATTGTAATGTATCTTTTGAATTCAATACAAGATGAAATGATTTCAAATTTTTATCAACTAATTAATCATCGATATCCTCTATTATCGTTAATTTATTAGAAACACACAATCTTGTTTATTGTTATTTAATGGCGAGTGAGCTCTGCAAAGGAAAGTAAGTTCAGTTTTTGAAAATTCTATTTTTTAAGCATTGGCTTTTTACAATAACATTGAACCTAATCATGCGAAAGGTCTCGAATAAAGATTATCGAGTGCACCTATGGTAAATCTAATGCTACGAACGTTTTAAGGTCACATCTGGATTTTTCTTTGAATTTTGTACAAAGAAAATTCAAGCATGCGTTTTTTAGTTTTTCCTGTATCTCAAATCATTAGGATTACAAAAACCTACGAGTAAATTTATTGAGTCTAAATGGATACAAGCATTTGAAGGTTCTAGCTTGAACCTAATGTTATGAAAGTTCAAATTTCACAAAGATTAATTTAAAATTATATAAACAAGTGGATTCGGTAACGTAGAATTCTATAGTTTGGTATTTGGTAAAAGGTTGTTGGTATTCCATGTTTCTTAAATTCTACATATTCACTATTCCGTAAAAATTCTATTTTACTAGCTGTTACGGTTACTAGTTTCACGGTAACCGCTGCTTACGATGCAAAACCTTATTTACATTTAGTTCACTTAAAATTTTTATTGATCATTAGCTAGAGTTTTTAGTTGCAATAAATTTGTATTTGTAACCGTTTCTAATATCTACCGTCAGCCAATCTAAGTCTTAATATAAAAAAGAAAGGTGATCGATTAAGTCAATGAGGGAACTACTAACTTAATATTTGATCACTATTCGATAGACGCTTTTAACACAATAACCATTCAGTGACTTAAGGAACAAAAATACAATTATACTGAACATGAGAAGACTATAAGTTCACGATTGCTACAAATAAAAACAAGCCTGAATTTCTAGGCACAAATATGTGCTCAGAATTTACCTGATACACAGCAACAAAGTGTGAAACAAATTAAAGAAAACTTTAGGATTGTTCTCATGGCGGAAACGTTACATTGGTATCGTTCGCATTGACTAAATATCATCCATTGTCGTTGAGTAACTACATTAACACGATTCGTAGAATTCAAGTGCTGATAATAAAAAACGCTGAAAATTAAAAACCAGTACGGTATCCATATTTGGTGTCGGCGTTATGCTGACGGCAGTGCAGTGTGTAGCTTAGTTTTGGAACACATCTTTAAGTAGCTTGAAGGGTTGCAAGTAAATTCACTGAAATCATAACAAAGAAAAACACTAGTGCCCTAGTGGTAATATATTGGTGTTTGGAACGTATTTTCTTTGTTTTATTTCTATTGTTGCAAGCAATTCGACAGTAAAGTAAAATGCAATTTAGCAAACTTCAATATTTGGTTGGTCGTTGCCACTTGGACATCAGTGAGCCAGTAATAAGTGTCGTAGATATCCAAATCAATTGAAAACAAGTTATTTGGAAAGTTCTTATCAGTAAACAACAATCTGAATGTCAAAATTGCCGACTCAAAATGCAAACCTGTAAACTATTTGGCCAAACACGGTTCATCTGCTGTAAGGCAGATGTAAATTCACTGCATCTGAAAGCGACCATTTTGTCACTGAAATTAAATCCATAAAACGCATTTATACAGGATGTACGCGATATCCAGCACGTGTTTGACTTCTCCACGCTGTCAGCTGATCATCCGTCATTTGATGAATCACGTGCAGGGATCTCGGCTTGTTGAATGTTGAATACCTGTACCCATTACAATACGTGGGAATAAAATCAAAGCTGTATTCTGTCTTAAGCAAATGTAATACGCCAAATTCCGAATCAACGACCTCCCTGGGTTTCACATGTAATGACTGAAAAAAATTCCAAAAGGAGGTCCAAAGTAGAGGCATATAGGCCACGACGCGTACCTGAAAACAGCTCTCGGGCAAGGATATACCTTGACAGCCTTTCTCTCATTTAACTCTGCAAATCAAAATGTAAAGGTTGAGAATACAAAAGGGAATATTTTCGATACTCAGGAGCAATACCGTGTATGGCTAAACTGCAACGAAAGCAAGCCATATGGAAACTTTCGTCGACCAGACCCCAGAAAGCATATAAAGGACCGGATGAGTAATAACCTCGACCTAACTAACCCGACTTTAAGCGGATCAACAAGGCGACCTTTGGACCAGTTGGCCTGAGACTCAAATATGAACATCAATGTAGATCGGGGGCATGTCAAGATCCGGAAAAAGCAACTTTGCACTTCGAATAGCTGTTAACAGGGAGAAAGTTAACGAAAAAAAGCAAAAAAAAGATTTGTATACAATCAATGTCAATCTGCGTTTGATAAGATTAAAAAGCAAGACAGTTCAATAGTACCTACTAATGCTATTGACACTCTTGAAGACTACATCAGTAAAAAACAAAATTTACTGCTTTTTTGACGACTTTATGCTCCAGATGCAGTCATCACTCAATACATACATAGAATAGACTTTATTAACGTGTAAAAAATGAGCAAATGAACTATTTTGCAACTACAACACGATTAACCTACACACGATATGAAGATCAAGCTGGTCCGAATGGATGATTGACAATGGACAATTGATTAAACAGAAAATTGGTCAAGAAGCTTATTACATCCAACACAATTTCATTAAAATAGATATACATTAGTTCTAATACGAAATAAATATTCTTTTACCACGTCTTCGAAGTAAAAAGTAGAATCATTACTTAAACACATTTTTTATCAGAAAATAATAAGTGCCATTCTTTATGAGCCCTGTATTTCACAGAACTTTCATATGGTCTTCTATTGTGCCATGTAATTTCCAATTTCGGCCGAAGAGGCGTTGCGTTACCTGAGATCTTAAACCATTATGTGAACTTGTCATTTTTTCAAAAACTTATACACAAATTTACACAACATAAATACATAAATACCAGTACTATAAGTAATACTAGTCGAGAAAGTAGATGTGATATTTCCATATTACTTATATTACAACTCGATTTGTATTTGAGATTAAAGTAGAACGTAACTGTAAATCGGTAAATTTTTTATTGCTACTTTTGAATATCTTGCTTACTCTGTACACAGCAAACATTCTTCCTAAAGTCAAGAATTGACATGACAAATGAAGATAAAAACACTTTCACCACATTTCCTGACACCAGGCGACGTAATGCATATAATCGCGGAATCAACATTGATAGTTATATCAATCTTTTTGCACCATTCTTTAAGTTAAATCAAGCATAATCTCATTTTTTCAACTCCGGAATCCATATCCGTGCAGGTCGCGTAATTTACTAAATCGTCAGCGTAAATTAGGTGCGCAAGGGCGATTGCCTTACTGATATCAATGATGAACAGGGTAAAACAAAGGGGTCCCATTGCACTTTCAGGGACACACCCTTTATTGATATTAAATAATCGAAAGTGTTCCTTCCGTTTAAAATTCTGAAGCGTCTGCTAGAAAAATAATTAAAATTTGAATTAGGTATGGTGGTAGTAAAACATCGCGCATCAATTTCTCCAATATTTTTTTCTATTGACTGAGTCAAATGCTTTGCGAAAATCGATGAAAATTGCAACAATTTTCCCATCACGAACATCTAAATGTTCATGATTATCTTGAGAAAAAAGGTTTAAAGCTGTTTCACCAGGTCTCCTATTCCTAAAGCCGTGTTTTCTATAGTTAATTTTCTTCTCATAATAACTTAAAATTCGATTATAAAGCAATTTCTCAAATATATTTGTTGTGCGTGTCAAAGTAAATATTGCACGGTAGGAAGATGCCTGGGTTTTCCTCTCTTTCCCCTTATAAAAAGAAAAACAATCTGCATCTTTCATTTCTTGAGGAACATTGGCAGATTTTAAAATTCCCATGAAAAGTATAGGAAGTGGAACAATAAAACACTGCGCGAAATTTTGGTAGATCGGTTTTGGAATTTGGGTCACCTCAGTTTTTCATTTTCTTACACCTGAGCTGCACTGATAATATCGATACCAAAAATTTGCTCCGATTTCGATTCTGTAATTTCGTCTTCAAATTGAAACGATTTTTCATAACTATCCACTATATCACTTAACTCATTCACATTAATAATTCTTTATTCAAACATAAATTCATTAATTAACAGTTTAGCTATATCGTTATGATCCTTTACTGCAACCCCATTATAATTCACCAATGTCGAGACAGGTGCAGAATTTTCACGGCGGAAATTATTTAAATAAATCCAATATTTTACAGCTCGCTGACTTGGCAAGACTAAACTAATTAATGCCACTGATCCCAGTAGAAATAAAAAAATTTTAACTACCAAAATTATACTTCGAACTTCAAAAAAATCAGTCTTTATTGAGCGACGCGTTTCGTGATTATATGATATTTCATCAGGCTATAAAAAAGAGACAAAAATGTTTTGATAAGTATTAAAATGATTTAAAAAATATTACATGGTCAAAATATCTCAATTAAATTTTATGTAAAAACAATTATATTTATAAACTTGTGAGTTACCTCTAGACATTAGAAAATTTTATATTTTTACGTTATGTTTACACTTTCAGTTACTTTTAAACATTTCCTTTAAATATTTAATTCTACTGAACACAACTTTTATGTTTACATTCTCTATCAGGTCTCTGTAGTCGTCTGAACACGAAGATTGAAGCTGTTTAACAATGCACTTGCTTATAGTATCTTTGTACATAAATATTATCATTGTCTTCAGTCACAGTAGCATTATTATGTATATCGTACTTGTTGAGAATATCTGGATTATGCTTTCCTAAGTACTCAATAAGAAGCGTCTTTTTGGGACAATTGAACGCGTTTAAATTGACGCTCAACGAGCATTTACACGTTTAAATTGACATAACAAAAGAAAAGTTGGATATAAATCTTGGGAAGAGTACCCCCTAGTTAAAAATTTAATGTACATGTCTTTTAAGGAATTCACTCTATTTTCCCATTTGCTATGTATACGTACTAGTCTTAGACCTTGTGACCAAAACAAAGATTTTTTCAAGTGGTTTGGGTGGTTGGACTGTGCATGTAAATATACATGCTTATTCATAGGCTTAACGTATAATGATGTATGTATTTCATTCAAGCTATTTAATTCGACAAAAACATCCAAAAAATTAATACGTGTTTCACTAAACTCAAATGTAAATTTTAGATAGTTATGTTTTAGAGTATTTTCCAGCCAACTTGAAATATTTTCGATATTATCCACTTCGAGAATGACAAAAATATCATCTAAAAATCTTTTGTAAAAAGCTACTTCTTCTTTGCTTTCAAGCAAAGTTGCTACTTCTTTGAAGACTGTAATGTTTGCTACCCCCACACTAGCTGCGTTACCCATTTCAATGCCTCTATGCTGATAAAAGTACTCATTTTCATACTTTACGTAACTATAATCTAGACTTAATGCCATTAAAGCTGAAAATTGATCTTTAGTTAATTTAATTAGGATTATTCACAGTTTTAAAACTTTCATAGGCTTCCACACAATGTTTCTAACAATCAGATAGATTCAGGCTAGGATAAAGTGCCTCCACATCAATTGTTACCAATACATATTTTTTATCTTTAGGTAAATTTGAATGTTCTAAAAGTATCAAAAAATGTTGGGTATCAAGTAACAGATCATTCACATTCATTAGACAGGGTTTTAAAATGAAATCAAGTAGCTTACTACAAAATATATTTACTTTACTGAAGGTACTACTGATTGGTCTTCCTTTTGGAAAAGTTTCAAAGCTCTTATGAGGAATGTAAAAATTTGCTGGATTATTAGTACCTAACAGTGAACTAAGTCTTTTCCCTTCTGGAAGACATTTTTCGAAACGCTTTTGCTTGTCTAAAAATTCAGTACTTGCTATTTCAAAATGTGAACGAGTGGATGGAAAGTAGGATGTGGTATCGTATAACTGTCTGCGAATTTCATTTTCATAATCAATCTTATTTGCTATACAAATACCTGCATTCTTGTCTGATTCTATAATTAGTAAGTTATTAGTAGAACACCATGTCTTAAATCTAGTAACAGTTGGAATTAACAAGGAGTAGTTTTTATCTTCATAGTATTTTAACCTTTTAAAACTTAACTTACAAATGTTGAATGGGGCAAGGGGGACCTGTAGTTTTCATGATTTTTCTAGATTCTTTTTGACAACTAATATACCATGATTGTATTTCATTTTTAACTTTGTTACTTGGGTGTAACTTAAAATAGGTATTCCAAGCAGTTTTTCTGCAAGTCTCAAAAATACTTTCCTTAATTTTATGAAACTTTGGTTTTTGGGGGAATACAAACTTCATGCCTAAAGATAGAATAGCTTTAAATTCAATTGGTATATTAGTTACATTACTTAAATTGTGTACTTGTGTATGAACACCAGCATTGTATATTTTATATAAAAAATTACATTGTTTTTTATTACAACTATCAATACCAAATATTTCTCTCATCTCAATAAAACGACGAACTTTTTTCACAGTTGAGGTTATCTCACAAGTTTCCTCCCATCAATCTGCTCTGTCAATTAAATTGTTGAAGTTGGAGGCCGACTGAGACGGGCGGTGGTGATTATCTGTATTCTGGTGACGGCTGTGCTGAAATTTGTGAGAAGGACCAGCTTGATGGGGATGACCTTGCATACGTTGGTCATGCTGTTGAAATGTGTTTTGAAATCCATTTGTATTGTTGAACTTCTGTCTTTTAGCTCCATAGTTTCCATTGCATGCAGGCTGTCGGAAGCGGAGAGGGGGGTCCCCACGATTATGATAAGGTTGACGAGGAGGGCGAGGAGGACGTGTTGCTTGAAGTGAAACTCCATTTGTTCGATGTAAAGTAGATAAGCTTGAATTCTGAGGGTGTGGTACTTGAGCTTGAAAGTTGGACCTGGAGTTGTGTTTTTCTTTCATTCTTTGTAAATTCTTTTCTCCTTCCTCCACAAAAGTTAAATATTGTTGTTTTACTGTTGCTAAATTAAAGGATTCTTGGTCATTTGATATGCGAGATGATAAATCCTTAGCATAAAAACAGTGAACTTGTGATGGAGGGTCCGCCTTCCGTTTTCTCCAATTTGGTGCACTTTCAATTAGCTTGGATTTGTAGAGAGTAAAATCAATTAACTCTACTTTGAACTTCCGTAAAAATTCCATTTTACTCTTCACAAAAAGCACATTTAAATGGTTTTGCAGTTCACTTTTAAGTTTTGGAGGGTCCACTATTTTTGACTTCACTTCCTCCCAAATAAGATGAGCTGACCTTATTAACAATAACTTTGACACAAAATCAAGTGACTCCGTAGCATTGAATTGTAATTGATTAGTAGCAATCTTTTTAATTGTTGTTGCTTTCCTGCATTCGGGAGCCATCTCATCTAATTTGGCTATTATGTGATTTTCGAAAAAATCAACATTTGCATCCACATTTTCTAGTTTCAAATAAGTCCAATCAATATCTGACATGGTTTTGGTAAATATTTCGCTATCAAACTTTTTGTAGTCACGAGCAGCAATAGTTTCTCTTTAAATTGCGATTTTAACTTTTTTAAAGCAAATAAATGTAAGTAGATGATTAGAACTGCATACATTCAGTGTTCCACTACTGTATTTTTGTGTCGCAGTCCTAATAAATATGATCTAGTAGTTTAAAGGTTACTCTTAGTTGACCGCATCCTGCAGATGAATATACAGAAGTAATTGGTATTGATAAATGTATTACTTGTGATAGGGGTATTAACTGTAGTGATTGTAACAAAAAATCGTCAAATAATCCATTTAACATTGTAGCTTACGATTCTGAAGGCATTCGTTATACTATGTATGATTATGCAATTACTTTAATTAGAAGCGTAAAAAGTTGAATCGTCTATGTATCAATGACCATGGGAAAAACATGGTCTTAACCCTTTAAGGTTTCGTAAAAATCGTGGTAGACGAGTCGTGAAAGATATATAAATTTTGTTATAAGAAAGTGAAGGTAACCAAATGTCAATGTTGACTTTTGAGGGGGAATCCGCAAAAATGTTTAATTTTATGGTAAACATATAAAATAATGAATTATAATGATATATGAAACGAATTGTATTGAATTTAATCATTGGAACCGAATGAAATGAAAAATTTATTATGTATGCTCGTAAAGATTGTATCTGGAAGAAAAATAATTATGTAACTTGTATTCATGTAAAAAATAAATAAATCATTAGGGTAACTGAAAAAATGAAAATTTAAAGTAATTTGAAAAGGTTCAAAGAAAATATTTATTTTAAGGTAATCACCGGTTTCTTTTTTTTCTGTTTCTTTTTTAGAACAAACCGGAAGTATGTAACATGTATGTACGGCTGGATACCAGCCATACCCTCGACGTAAGGTATTGAAAATCTTGTATTTGTGTAAGTGCTCAGTAGAGCTTAGCTGGCCGTCAGGTCAGTGGAGTCAGTCAGTTGGAATAAAGTAGTAGCTTGAGTAACAACATAAAGTAAGAGCTGTCCGTAGTCATTCCGTTGCGCATAACAGACCATCCCAAGCCCCTGCTCTGTGTAGCCATATGCATCAGGTAGGCGAGGGGCTCATCCTTATAGTTCTTGCCGTGATTGACTGTGTAAAATTGTGTGAAAACTCCTGGAGAAAGTTCAAAATTTCTCCAGGAGTACTTAAGCGACTAAAACCCTGGAAGCGGGCAGTATATCTCTTGAAGAGGAACAGTAAACTACTAACTCCCACGCTCGTCGCAATTTTGTGTTATGTTTTATGAGATGGACTGTCTTACCTGTACATAATGGAATAGTGGCAAAGTGGCAACAGTGCAGGAAAATTTTATCGTGCCAAAAGACGTGATTTAAAAGTGTCTCGCACCCCAGAAAGTATCAAGGACATGTTTGATAAGCTTCCAAAAAGTGTGCGGGCCAAATCGTCCCAGCTCTTGGTATATTTACTTAAGCAACGGAACTGGAGAAATAAGTCGAATTTTGCAGTCAAACTACAATTATGTGAATTAAAGCGTTCTGGGAAAACAGAGACCTGTCGACTGGGAAAACTTTCTGTTAAATCGTGTGGCGGTCCTTTTATGTGAAAAATTAAGAGGGAAGTGAAAGCGCACAAACGTAAACATAGAATACACGTACTAGCGTCGCTTTAGGACTATTTACGCTCACCCATCTGCCCTCAAGTTATTGCATGGTTCCGTCAAGGCCAGAGGTATAAAAAATTTCCGGGATACAAAGAAAAAGCTAACCAAATCCATGCCCTCTCTGCACATAAACCAGTAAGGAAAAAATGCCCCACCAGGCGAATGATCTTAAAAGAGCCTCGTGAGAACATCTGCTTGGATCCCATTTACTTTCAAACATACTCTAGGAAGAATGGCGGTTTCTAATGGCTTGTCGTTGCCCTCGACGGATTCACAAACGAACTGTTGGTGGAGCCAGTGAAAAAACACAACAGCGGAAGTAGCGGAGGCCTTTGAAATAATTTTAAAACGCGCCAAGGGAAAAGTTCAATTTGTCTTTACCGATATTGGTTTATGGGAATCTTTCCAAGAATTAATGGTCAAGCACGGAATTCTCATTACTTTTCCCGTACTAAGAGTTGGATGCATGAAAGAGTAATATGTAAATTTAAGACTCTCGTGTTCAAATACTTCAAACATGAGAAGACTAACAGATGGCTAGAAATTATGTCTAGAATAGATTCAACTTACAAAAATACTCCCCATTCATCCCACGGATTCAAGCCAAGCAACATTAAACCCAACGACGTGGACCAAGTCTTTCACCGCCTCTTTTCCAAACTTGCCCAAATACCGAGACCACCAAAAAACTTCAAAGTAGGAGACAAGGCCAGAGTCACAAAAACACGACTTACGTTCCGAAAAGGGTACGAGCAATCATTCACGGACCAGGTGTTCCAAGTGCCCTCGTTAGGTCCAGGAAGTTTTCCAGTTCCAAGCTATAAGTTATTTGTGCAATCATTATTATATACGTACGGTGTATTTACACTATTTACTATATCTTTGTAAACTATGGATTTGTCTAATATTAATAATAATAATAAGCTTACAACGCACGGTATCCTAGAATGCATTACGAGTTGTGGCCAAAGGATTGTATTTAGTTAACATTGCGGTGGCGCAACCAGAAACAGTTGATATACTTGAAAACTACATTGTTCCCGTAGTGGAGCAAAAAAAATTCATGTTGTTCCGCAACTGCTATCTGGAGTTATAAGCCGTTAAAGTTTTCAGGGCCGTAGTGTTTGATGTTCTTTGAACGAACAATCATAATGACGGTAACAAGGAACACTACGGCCCTTAAAACTTTAACGGCTTATAACTCCAGATAGCAGTTGCGTAACAACATGAAATTTTTTTTGTTCGACTACGGGAACAATGTAGTTTTCAAAAATATCAACCGTTTCTGGTTGCGCCACCGTAATGTTAACTAAATACAAGCCTCTGTCCGCAACTTGTAATGCATTCTAGTATACCGTGCAATGACCAATTTATCTATTTGGACTTCACCAGAATCCAAATATTCGAATGATAGCACATTTTGATTGATTGACGTGAATCCAATATATTTTGGACAGTCAATGCAAAGAAATATACGATTGATATCTAAAATATGGCATGTAAAATCCAAAAAGTCTTTGCTTTTGAATCTACTGCAGCTTAATTGGCCCCTAAAATGTAAATTATTATTTGAGAGGTACCCTAACTTATGCGTTTTATGTTTCCTGTAAAACGGCGAAGTTCTAAAATTTACAATCCAGCTTAGTATATCTATTGAGTTAATGTCTTGTGCTGTTTTAAAATCGAAAAATATGTGAACTTTTGGTCTAGAACTTGGCAAAAACCTGAAAAAGTGTCCATCACAATTGCCATAATAAGATATATAGTTTGCTGGAACTTCAATCGTTTTATGAATTGTTAGTACCATTGTAGCATACGTCACAAAAACTATCATGGATGACATTTTTTTCAAATAATTTTGGTCAAGTGATTATCTGTTTATTCTGTCTGCAGGTCTCAATTCGAATTTTCATTCGGGGTTTTAGCGAATTTTGAAAGTTCTATTCAATGTCAAGCTTTTCACCACATGCGTTTTCTGTTTACTGTAGTTAAAATAAATGTGTTTAAAGTACCTTGTTTCTGTCTTCTAAGAGTCCAAAAGTTTTTCAAATAAAATTTCTACGCTTTAGAATCTGATACCTCAAAGACTTTTGGGTTACAAGTTACAGCTGCACAATTTTCACAAAATATTGGTTTAAATGAATGCGTTCCGTATTGCCGTGTGTAGCAGATACTTCAAATACGTTTAGAAAATAAATTTTAATCTTAGAAGTTTTTCCATAGAATAATTTAGCCAACAAAGAATGACGTAAAATGATTGCTCGAATGAGTATATTAGTAGCACGACTCGACAACTCAAGGGAAATCGCGAGCTACTAACAAGCAATGTATTTTATATTACTCCACGTTTAAATATAATATAATAAATGTTTACACGTATTCATTTGGTAATTAACTAAACTAAGCGAGCACTTTCCAGCAAGTAACTGAATTAAAAATGTATACTTACATGATCATGCGACTACGTAACTTAAAAATTTATTATGCTCAAGTTACATGAACCGCACACAATAAGTACATTAAAATGGATCATTCCTAATAAAATGTCAAATGAGAATGTGGGTCAATTTTATAATTTGGGGATTCATAAGATGAATTGGTGAATGGGTAGCGAATTTACCCAAAAACTACAATACGTGTAAACTGTTGGGCTAAAAACGTCTTTACCTTTTTCTGAGTTTTTAACAATTTTATTATTTCTTGAAATAAATACAGATGACATTCTTAAATTATCAACATTTTCAGTATGAAACATTTTTCATAAAAAATATCAACATTTTAAAAATCATACAGATAGCTCATGCTAGTAAAGCTTTTTCTGGTTATATCAAAAGTCTTTTGAGTTACATATTTATAATTAATACTTCTCATTTTAGAATTCAGGGAAGTACCCAAAATGTAGTTATAAAACACTTGAGAAGACGTAACAATAATACACGTGACACTTAATAGTCAGTAAGTACCTTCGTGCCCAATTCAGTAATTTATTATTCAGACTATGTAATTACGATATCAGACAAGCACCTGAGACTTAACAATAAGTGCGATTATGAGACAACGCTGTCTGAACCAAGCAAGCAACTCAATAAATGTTTATTTGCACAGTGCTTTCATTACTTTAAAAAATTAGAACAATTTATTGTCACGAATTATGCTTTTTATATATAAAACAACTTTAGAATGTTGATTGCAGTGTTAACTGCGCTATTCTGCCATTGATTTGTAATTTCTCGCGACATTTAAAATTATGTGTATGCGACATTTACAAAACATTTAATGAATAACTTGATATCCAGTAAGACTGAAAATAATACAAACAATATTTATAGATGCGCGCTCAATCCTAGAGTACCTACATTAATTATTTCTGTACTTTTGATATTTAATTTCATTTTGATAAGATTCAACCTGTCATATTACACATCAGATATCAATAAACCATGAAAAATATATAAAAAACATTTATTACGCCTTACAACTCCCTTAAAATTGCTGATGTCTTGTTTTTAACTTGACCAACTAGAAGACGATGAGACCACCGTTACTGCAAAATCAGGATTTAAAACTCGGCGGCACATTTCCGAATCGCTAAAATGATTTGCAAAATATATTTTTCGCTGTATTGAGATTTTTTCAAAGTTAAAGTCCAATGCACAATATCTGGGAAAGGTTTATAAAGAAAATATTGGACCAAATTAAGGCAATTCTAAAAATAAAATATGAATGAATCTTATGGATATAAAAACCTGCCTTTAGTATTTCGCGTATGTAATTATTGTTGGTTCATGGTTGAAATAAAAATTGATGATAACGCCATAACGTCAGTGTTTCAAATTACAGCAAAACCAGTCTCTCTTTTTATATTTTGGCATCATCAGGCTATCGAAGATTTAAAAAATAATTATAAGTTCAAATCCAAATTATTTTTGGCAAAAACGAATAATTTTTTCTTAAGATTGTTATACAATTGATTATATTACCTATCTTAGTATCAGTTAACTGCTCGTTGATTTTAATATATTGTATTTATGGTAAAAAATTGTTTAAAATTACGAGTGCATTTGGCACTCCATTGTGAATGGATGATGTTGTTAATCTGTATTTGTAATTTTTCCCTATTTTACAAACTTGGGCCATGAGAGATACAGAGTCGCGAATTTAATATCGATTAAGGAAATTGCAAAATAACGTCTTACATATATATATCCTTACATGTATACGCCAATTACTACTTATGAAATGCGATACTTAAAATAATATTTGCTTGAATATTAAACGCTTAAATTTGATTCAAATAAATTTTACTTTTTCTACCTACAAGAAATAATTTGAAGACTCCCCTTCCTATTATACCATTTTCAAGCCGGTCGGGTTTATTAGGCTTGTGTTCGTAACCTAATTTTAAGAACCTTTAGAATTGCTTTTGATTTTTAACCTTTGGTTTATGTTCACCTTCGTAAAATTGCTAATAAGCCTCTAGTTTACAAACCAAAAATATAAAACATTGAATGGGTAAATAATTGTCAATTTTGTATACCTGCGATAAAAAATGTAGAGATTTGAAGAGCAATTGTAATTTTCGAGAAACCGCGCTTCATAATAAACCATTATGAACATCATCTCATTACGGTTCAATTTTCCTTCATTTTCAATGGCGCTTGGTTGAAATTTACAATCACTCTTCTAATCTCTACATCTTATACCCGCCTTTGTCCAAATTTACAGTTTAAGAATTAGGTCCACAAATCAAAAATAGATTAATATTAACTGTTCAGAGTATAATTAAGGAAGTTATTTAACTATTAAAATACTTTGATACAAAAATGCCAGCAGTGTATGGCTACCCCTTGTACTTTGTTTTTTGAACAATCAAGAGGAAGTTATAACATTATTACCATAATATTTTCACAAATAAAATAGAACGCCTACTCAAACAGCTTACCGATAGGAAAACCACAACAGGTATGTGTAATTATGTAGCGAACTAGTATATAGTGCCAAGGATAGGAAACTCTGACTATTGTTTATGATGTACGGGTTATTGAGTATACTCGAACGACTGAAACATTTTTTGTATCGTCTGACTGCAAAGAATGAAATATTTCTGCAACGATTCAAGTTGTTTGTGCTTTATCTAGTTGTTACAGTTTGTTACGTACACAGTAGAGTGTAAGTAACCGAAATTTTGTGTTCACTATAAATCTATGGTCCTTAAAACATGCAAAAAACGGAGGCTCATGATTTTCGTAGTTAATTCAAACTTTATGGTAAACCAAAAGAGTTGACTAAGCACAAAACTGACTGCCTCAAACTTATAAATAAACTACTACTGTAAGCATTATATAAAGAAACGCTTTCAGTACTGCTTAATAAATTTTAAAGTTCGGCAGTAAAAAGTCAATTTTATAATTTTTCTCAATCAAAAGACATCTCACTTTATTTGACTGTGTCTCCAAAACTGTTGACGTTTATACCATAATCTGTTGTTACAGTTTAATGTCCATACTCGAATCTATCGATTTATACCATAATATTTTTTGCCTATATGATCAACATTTAACAGTTAATTGGACGTTACTACGGCACCGTCAGACTGATTTGGCTGTAAATCAATAGGCATCTCACTTGTACCCTAAGGTACGTGTGTACTAAATTTCAAATTTTTAAACGTCAAAGCGTTTTTGAGTTAGAGCGCGGACAGATAGACTCACAGACAAACATAAAATATAGAATTAAGTAGAAGTAATAAAGCAATTCTTAATAAATTAGGTTTTCATACAGTTGGGCAAAAATATATAGAAATACGTGCATTCTACCAAATTAAATGAACATTAAATGGGCACATGATTGCGACCCAGTAGTCTGCTTTGTCTCTATCCACTTTGATTTACTTTTTGGTTAATAAGAGTAAATACAACTATCAAAACTGTTCGTAAAGTTAAAGACAAGACAAGTATGGCTAGAATAATTCATTTATGAACACAATTTAACGATGTAAAAGACCGTTGAATATTGTACCGACTTTGTTTTTTTGTGTTTAGAGAAACAGCTTTTGTTTTTTCTTTCCAATACCAGAGCTGAATATATTATCCTTATTTGTATTTCATGCTGTTTGTGGTATTGTTTACATGAATTTGAACTGGTCAAAACATACTACCAAGAATTAACAAGAATAAACGCCCACATGGCGTTTATACAAAGTTTAGTCTATATATTTGTAGATTTCTAAGTTTTTGTCCAGTTAGGACTGTTGACGTCATTCACATATTTTAAATTCCAAAGAAGGTGTAATTAGCTTATTGTAAAAAGCAAATCAGTTTTATAGTATTGCTACTTATCTTGCTGCTATCATTATTATACAAAATCACGCTTAATTCTGATTGAGAGCAAATATGAGACGATAGCATTTTAAATCTGGTTAATTGTAGTTTGTCTAATAGAGGTTTAAAAAATTAAATGGTCGTACTGACAGATGCATTATAGAATATCAAACGTATTCTTAATGACTTATTAGTACCTTAAAAGTAACTACGGCTTTATAGTTTATACAAACCTAGAAATTTTAAGCCAGTACATTATAATATAAGGCATATAAGATCAAAATCATGCATATTTTTCATGGCATAATTTAGACATACATCTAATAGACAAACATTTTTGACATGCATTCCAGATTTTCCTTTTTTGCAACCGAATAAGAAGGTTTAAGTTAATTAAATGGTTAGTATTTGTGCCAGCGTTATCCATCCTGATAAATAAAATGCACATGTTTTTCAAATTGACATAAGTTTTCTTTTTATGTTAATTTAATTGCACTTCTCCTCAAAATTTCATTCCATGCTACACTCAAATGTTTTTGATGCCCTAGCAAATAGTTTAGTGATAATTTTCGTTCATGGAAACTTCCGCTAAAGCTTATCCTCCGAGATATGTTAAACATAGTGACTGCTTTGAAGTAAATGGAAGTAATGTTTTAGTTTAATACATGGCGCATTCATTTTAATAATATGCCATTAAGAAAAAAAATCAAATTCAAAACCTGGAAATATATAAGCTAAAAAGAGTAGCTTGGTTTACTTAGAGTCGTTTGATTTTGAAGCCTAAAAACTTATGGCAGAAACAAAGCCGTTACACGAAAACGTTTTTAGCAGTGAAGTAAAGTGAAACGTAAACAGAGCTATAAATTACTGAGTAAAACGTTATGATACTGAGTATCATATTTATTAATTTAAGCAGTCCATGCCAGAAAGATACGTCCAGTATAACATAAGTTGTTTCAACATAAGTAATTAAGGCAATGATTTTTCACATATACAATGGTAGACTTACTCAGCAAAACATAAGTCACGGACAAAAAAAATTTAATGACTTAATGAATAATGAACTGTAAGATGCTGCGGTTAAAAAGGATTGCTAAAGTGAGTAGTAAAATATAATAGTAGGATTAATGGACTGGTATTCTAACAACTGCAACATAAACCTATATTGCCGGTGGTTTACTTTTTATATATACTATATCTTCAGCTTATATATTAGGCAAACTTACATCATATTATCTTACTTTTCAAGGGTGTAATTCAATTTGAAATTTTGTCTCACCTAAAAGGTACTTTTATTGGACAAAACTGATATTGAAAAACAAACGTTTAAAAATACAGCAATTGATAATATGGAAAAATATTTTCAGTACTGACATGGACTGCTCAGTAAAAAAGATCACATGGATACCGAGTGGATCTTAGACTGACTTGAGTCTGATGACTGGACTACGACGTAAACAAAACCGAAACTTAAGCAGTACACGTAATGATACCAAAAAATAACGTCACGGACATTAATCCTTAATTATCTAACATAAGTTTATTAGGATTATTTCATTCATACGGAGCTTATGAGACTTACCATATTTTTACGTGCATAACTGTTAGCTTTCTCAGAAAAAAGCTTACAGATAGAAAACAAACTAAATGGTTTAATAAGTATTGATTTGGTAGATAGCGAATGAATAAAAGTTTCTCATTATCAGATATAAAAGATTTGTGGACTACTGAGTATCCCTTACGACCACAACGCACATTTTGTTATATTCAACAGCTTTTCATATATTTTACAGTTTCAATTAGTCTAGAGTATATAAAGGAATATTTTTACCAGTTTAGGTTTATCTTAGCCTATCGATACAGAAGGGTGTTAGTTAGAAAATATATTTTTCTTATTTTATTTGGAGCTGAATTTTTCTTCACGCAACGTTTCGGATAAACCGATTTTAAGCAATTACAAAAGTTCAAGTACAACTTGAAACTAAATTAGTGATATTAAATTTCCATTTCGTAACAACTGATAGTTGCAAAATGACCAAACGAAATTTGCTGATTTTTGATGCATTTTGTCTGATAATTTGTTGTTATTATCGGAGCAAATGGAACAACAGAAGTAAACTACAAAACTTGTAATGATAATGCTCAAGAAATTACCAACACAACATGCAACGATATCACAACCAAAATCCCTAAAACAGCTGGCAATGATAGCACAGCACAAATCCCCTACGCAACTGGCAATGGAACCACGACAGAAACTTCCAGCACAAGTAACGATAGCACAACAGAAATCCCTAAAATAACCGGCAATAAAAGCACAACAGAAGTTCCCAACACAACAAGCAACAAAAGCACAACAAAAACTCCCAACACAACTGGCAATGATAGCAATACAGAAGTCCCCGACACATCTTTCTACGCGCGCACTACAGAAATCCCAAACACAACTGACAATGAGAACACAACGTTTAATTTATTCGGTCTACCAGCCGACCTTAATAATCAACATGTTGCCATTGAAATATTTAAGCATGACAATTTTACGGGTAATTTATAAAGAAATTTGATTAATAGTATACTGATATTTAGATAACTCCCGACCTTAGTTTATTTAAATTTTTAAATGATTTATATGTAATGGAATTGGTTTGGAAACTAAATCACAGTGCAAGCTGCTACAATCTTCCTCACGATAAACTAAGCGTTGTCCTTTCAATCCGGACGAACACATGTTTTGTAGCCTACTGGGAAAAGGACTGCAAATCTTACTGGAGTGGAAGGTACATGCCTGGAGACACTATTGTGTCAGATAGTCAAGTTTAGATAAAATATATTCATTAAGTACACTGAATTGACAACCTTATAATATGTATTAAATCCCATTCATATCTTTTCACACACTCGGAAGGATTGGATATTTTAGATCATTTCAAATTTGCAACAACGATGATGGTGGTACTCAGCTCAATGTTGACATAACTAAGTAATAAAGTGATAATTATCTTTCTCCTCATGTTCTTGAAAGCTTTAGGAACGTATGCTCTTGTGTCAACGTTCCCAAATATGTGAAAAATATGTCTTAGTGGTCTACTGACAATCACCATAACAACTTTCTGGGATATTATGAGCTTAATTGTTCGGCAAACAAGTGGAATCCTACGTTTATAGAAGCCGGGTACAATTATTTTTCCAGAAATATGCAGTTCCATATGGAAATTGACCGCGATACACGCACAAGATTCAATCGTTTGGACCAGATAAAAACTCAAACTATTTTCAAACCAGCTGTATATCTGCTAACATCACAGCCAAAACACCAGGAAATGCTGAGTGACCGTCGAAAGGACTTTGGATCTAAATGCTGACCACATAATCTGAGTGCCAGTTGACCGCTTAATTTTTTTAGATGATATCACAATTTTGACCAATTTCTTACAATACTTTTAGTGTCTTAAACTTTTCAAAACAATCTATCAATTGATAGTTTATATAAATCAATTTAACATGTCAATAAAATAAAACTACATTATTTATGTTCTAATTAAATTTGTTTACAAATTTGCATCTTTTGAGCAAATATTTCTCAAAATGTCAATTACACCACCCATCTAGCCTAAAATAGCGCGTATTCAGAATTAGTAGAGTTCGTGTAAAATAATACAGGTATTCTTGAAAAAATACATTTTCTTGGAATAGGCAAGCAAGGTTTCGTTGACTAAATCCAGCATCGCGTTTTGGCGAAGAAATGAATAAAGACGTGAATGATGCGATTCAGTTTTCAATTTATCGTTAATCCAAACGGGTAACTTACAAATAACAGTAGCATAAAATCAATTTAAATTGGATCTGGGTGATCTATTATTTCTTGTATCGAATGAACTATTACGTAGCTGAAAAGAATCAAGCAAAACATTTTTTGGGAAAACTATGCTATGTGTATTTAATTTAAACTTAGTTCGGTTCCATTTGAGTGGTTTAGTAATAGCACTTTAGGAAATTATCAACCTGCAACAAAAGACTAATCAATAGGCTCAAAAATATGTTCAGTATTGAATTGGACTGCATAGTAAACTAGGTTTTCAAGATGCCAAGTTGAAGTTGAAATAATTTAGTCTAATGACTGAACTAATAGTAAAAGTCAACCAAAGTAAAACACGAACAGCAAAAGTAAACAATAATTACGTTTGCCAGCTTCAATTATTTTTTGCAGTTTATTTACAGAGTAGATTTTACGCAACGGAATTTTTTATATCTGTTTACATAAACATAATATGACCTACTTATACAACAGATGAGAATCAAAATAACGTTTTTTTATTTATTCGCGTCAAATGGAGCTGTTTTAAAGTCAACTTTAGGGGAAAACCATTTTTCATAGAAGGAAGTTTTTGGCCAAATTTGTACATTGATAAAAAATAGTAAGATATAAAAGTATGAAATTTTAGAATTATAAGGTAATATTTATAAATAACTACGGAGGTTACCGGAATTTGTCGTTGATTGATTCCACAAAATAAGGATTAGGAAATTTTGCATAACGCACAGTATGAGCCTTGATAGGAGTTATAAAATTCTGTTTTTAAGCCAATGGGTGATGAGGTATCATGTCCTATGATGCCCCAACAACGCAACGCGGCTTTCCTCCTGAACAGTGCGGCAGACAGCCAGGCACCAACCAATGGGAAGCCGCAGGAATATAAGGTGGAAGCCAGTCTCGAAAAACATGATGAGTGAAGCAATGAATTTTGAAAACTCAATGCTGCGTCCCGTCTGCGTTTACATTATTTTGTCTGGTCAAGACATAAAAGAATGTTTTCATAGTCGGCAGAGTTATACTTATTTCTCTTGTTACGAATCGTCTGATTTGCTCTCCACTGAACTCGTTCAATAGACTCCGTTTAAGCACTGGTAACTGCACAGTACAGTTTTAGTTCAAATTAAATTTTTTGCCATGCTTAAGCAATAAAGATCTGTTCTTCATTACTATTTAATTTCAATCATAAATATAAGTCGAAGGTGCGTTTAAGTTATGAAATATATATTTTAATATATAGTCATTCGATTTTTTAAAATGGATTTAAATCTCGGCTTGTACATTTTAATTTTATTATTTCCACATATTTTGAAGCAAAGATTATAATCTTGCAAAGCTCTCAAAAATGATACAGGTAAGCCTCAGTTATTAATTTTAACTATATAAAATGTTTTTGCATGGAAAACTTGATTGGAAATTTACTTATCAAAATTAAATTCTATAGAAAAATATGCGCAATTGTTATAGCTTAAAAGCTTCACTTGTACAGGTACTTTGATGTAAGTTAGTATAATTAGTCACATAAAGGGTAGCTATATAATAATTTCTTTTCCAGGAAAGCAATTAATATAATGAAAAAATTTATATAATTGGTTGCCAGATAGTACTTTCACAACCTCTTCCCTGAAATTGTTGTAGAATTAGCCAGATCACATCAGGTAGATAGATGGCACACAGAAATTGGCCCAAGTGCTTGCGAAATTATTTTCCGATAGAAATATTTGGCCGTAGGAAGGTTAATTTTGATTAGAAATTAGGATTTTTAAGACATCAGTAGCGTTCTAGAAAACACTATAAGTTGCAAGAATTATAATTTGGTTACATTAAATTGTTTTGATTCTGTTTGCCCAAAATATTGTAAAGTGAACTCGAATACAACGTGTTGGTTTAACAGCAAATAAATTAAAATAAGTTATTCAAGAAAATTGAAGTATATAAGCTTTTAGCTGCCGAATCAAATTGCGTCCTGTAATGGCGTTCCGGATGCAAAATGGTAGCGATAACAAATTTAAATTTTTTACCTGCACATAAATAGTCAAGTGAACCATAAATTGATAAAACAGTTGAACTTTTTTTAAATCAAGATGAAAAACGATTTGTCATGGTATATATCTTACAATATTGTTTTCTTCAATCCCATGTTTTGTTTCGCAAAATTTGAAACCGCATATTTTCTAACCACAAAACTGTTAAAATCAATTTCACCGTCGGACTCGCATGATGTGAGCCTAATAAATCAATTGGATATCCGCCAAAGGCATTCTGTAATTGAATACGTGAAGAAGTCTGATTTTCAGTCAAAGGAAGCGAGGCGCAAAATCTTGACAAATTTATACTTAATTCTTCGCCAAATTACTGAAGAAAATTGCCTTTTCGCAATAAATAACTTTGAAGGCACTGATATCGTCCCAACGGCTGATGTTCCAGTGATTCTTAGACGCTTCGACTTGGCTTTGATCTATTTGCAATATATTAGCAAAAGCAAATATGTTCCACGTCCTCAAACAAAGGTTACCTGGATACCAAAAGAACAAATTTCTAAGCTACACGGCAATTTTTCGTTTGATAGTTTGTGCGATACTTCAAAGTATTTTTTAGCTTTCGGTACATTAAATAGTGGTCACTGTGTTGGTCTATTTGGAGTCGCTTTTCAAGTTCAAACTAAACCTTGGCAATGCGAAGTCCAAGTGGATTTGTTCATACCTGACAATACATTAAAGTTGGGTAAATATACACAAATATTCAATATGAACCTTTATCTTAGTGGTAGTTTACCAAGTTTGAGGCCACGAGTTCATATTTTAATTGACTTAAAAGCAGATGTTCATCTATACGACTCAACTGCGCTGGCAAACTGGATTTTAAAACGAAATGCAAGGTTTTCAGCCGATGAGTCAACTTTTGCAATAATAAATGATGTACAAATAATCGGATACGGTAGTTGCAAACCAAATTTCGGTTACATGTTTGAAAACCTGCGATGCAATATTGTCACAATAGATGCAATTTTTCCTTGCCCTCAATGTAGCAAATTGTTTGAAGTAGTAGCTATTACTTTAAAAGATCTTTCCTTCGATCTTATTGCTCGCTTAGAACTGGCCGAGAAATATGTACCATTTCCGGGTAAAATTAAAACTAGACAGGAATCAAGTTTAAACTTAGCTGGTCAAATTGCGTATTTTTCTGAACACGAAATGGAAGCACTGAAACAACCGCTTAGAAATTTTAACCGGATAAAGCGGACACATTCAAATAAACTAAAAATGCTTGGTTTTGCATACGCGTCTTTGTTTATATGCTTCATGGGCAATTTATCTCAGGAAACCTCACTGACTTTTAAAAGCCCAGGGAATAAATATTTTACAGATAGCTTTGTCAGGTCAGCAATGGTGGAGGATTTTCAAGCTATGCATTACGATAATTTGTTAACAGTTCAAAATACATTTGGTAGGCTTCATTTTGTTAGTTGTGGGTCACGTGGAATTGAAGCATTTCCTTTTCTAAAGTTTTTGTTAGTTTTTGAATGGGAGGTCTGGTTATTTGTAATATTATCGGTGGCTTTGCTCTCCTTTAGTGTGGTACAAATGCATAAAAGTCAGTACAGCACTTTGAGCATTATAAAAGTATTACTTGAACAAGGAAATCCTTTTCCAGCACATTTCGATAAAATAGATAGGCTAAGATGCGTTATGACTGGTATATTGTTGTCCGGTTTAGTTATTAGTAATGCTTTCAAAAGTGAGAATGTATATAAAATTGTAATGCCCAGACATCAGATATCATATTACAATGTGGATGAGCTTGTTGAGGATAATTTTACAATATACAGTCGACTTGAAACATTGAATTATCGGCTTATCTCAGCAAACTTATATCTCCGTCAAGGAGTTTTTAATTTTGTTGTTTTTATACAAAAAGTTGACACATTTTGGGTTTTTGGTACTACTGAATTGTATCCATTAAAGTTGTTGCAACATAGGTATTCGGCGGAGTTCCAAAAAATTGGAAAATATTCTCGAATTCATCCCGTTATATATAAATATTTAATAAACATGGCAGATTATTTAGATGATTTTGTGAGAGTTGGACTGATTGATGAATACATAGTTGACAAGCTGGAAGCTGGGAATAAGTTGACCGAAAGTGTTAAGGAAAAACAGGATAAATTTGTTTCAGAAAGCTTAAGAAACTGTAGTAAAACGGCTTGGGTTCTGCCAAACTACTTGGCACAAAATGCTGTAAGATCTCTAAGAAAGGCTGGGAACCACTCTGATATTAGCGCTACTGCCTATACAAACCCAGTAGTAACTTTTAGATTTGAGCAGGCGTATGTTCCATCGTCGTTACTGCGGCGATTTTCTATGATTCCAACAACTGGATTATTTGATTGGTGGCCAAAATTTATTAATAGATCAGATTTTGTAAAAGGAAATAACAACGTTGTTCCGGTAAGGCCAAATATGTCCGGTAACATACTTGTAATTTTTGTTTTTTGGAGTAGCTGTATTTCTGTTGCGATTTGTTGTATTTTGATTGAAATGTTGGGAATTATTTTCAAACATGTTAAAGTAGGATATGCATTCATTTGTTCTAAATTACAAGATAAAGATGTTGTCAAGGTTTTCAAAGTAAAATCTATAACTGAAATCTAGGGGCGACCTGAGCGCTTAATAATATTTTCGTGTTAAAATGAAATTTAAAACTGGAATTTGATATATTTAATGTGAAATAAATATTTGATCTTTCACATAATTTAAGTGACGTTTGTATTTACACTATGCTACAATTCAACACATTTTAAAATAAATCGAATATATTAAATTTAAAGGGTTTGCAAGTACTAAAATGCAAATAAATTAAAATGGAATATTTTTAATACAACCTTTCACTTACATATTTAAAGTAAAAATTGCGGTTCAAAAATGAATAAAAATTACTTGTAAAGCTTCTGTTCAGATATTAAAGTAAGCCTGCTCCTTTTCCAAGTAATTTGCCGTATTACAAAACTCATATTAAAAATCATTTATTTTAATGCTGTTAAATTTTTCAATACATATTATAATTTTAGCCAAAGTTTCCTGAATATTTCTGATGAAACATATTTTTAAGAATTACTGCATGATGATTTGGATTTGCAGGAAACAATTCACTAGATTTACTGTATATCGTAACAAAACGTTTAAGGTTTTCTAGGAATGAAGCTATGCGTCAAGCCTCCCTGACATTTAAGTCGGATCATTTGACATTTTAAAACTTAAACCACACTTGTATTGCTAACCATGATTATGTACCAGTGCCATGATTCAAATTAACATAAGTGGTTCCATACAGGTACATAGCTACATAAAAACGTCGATGTAAGACTAGCAATTTTCCTAATGGTCAAACATTATTAGCAGTAACAGCGCAATTCCTCATTCCATGTCTTTTCTGGAAAAAAAAACCAGCCGAAAGAGTTCAGCTTAAAGTTACGTAGGTTTATTAGTATTGTTCATTGGTTTATGTTTTCAATAATATTCCAAAATAAATTGAGAAAAGTATTTAAAACTTGCTGACCAGTAATAGGTTTTTGAATTCTGATTTTCCAAATATTCTGAAGTTTTACCTCATACCGTTGAAACCAGAAGGTAACAGTTTTCAAACGTGATCGTATTACTATTTAAATTTGAGATAATTAAAATAACTATATGAAGTCAAGCCAAATACATATTACTATATATTTGGATTTTCCGTTCTTTGATTATAAAACAAACCAAATAGTAGAGATCAAAAAGAGTTTGGGTTTTTTCCTTGGCTCTTATTAGATCTTGAGTTATGTTTGTAAAAAGGTTTATTTAAGTTCAAAGTATGTGTTTTTTACAAGTCTCATTTTTGCTTGGCTCAACTAATATTATTTATATCAGTTAAACAAGAGGCTAGAATTTAACTTTCCACGAAATCATACGTTTTGGAGTGCTGTTTTATTCCAGTGTTTAAAATTACCTTCTTAGGTACCTAACTACTCCATTGTGCTATTTACCTATTTAATTACATAGATTAAGATTATAAAACATAATACAATTACATTTGCTAAATTAACATAAAATATATTGGTCAAAATTATAAAAAACTCATGCCTGAACTTTAGTCCTTCATTGGCCCAGTAAACTAGTGTTGTAAATGTTGTACGCTATTTCAACTTTTCCAAAATTAAAACCCTCTATATTTTGTACTTTTGGATTTCTATCTTTTCAATATCAGCAGAAATGTCTCAAATTATACCTAAATTACCTATACATATTGAGACCAACTGTTTAATAAATGTTGTTTCAAGTTACAATCGTAAAAATCAGCTCGAGCTCATTTCCAAAGTTATTAACATACAACTGTATTCCTACACGTATTTTGAAATAAATTCTTTTAAACAAGATATTGCTAGCGATATATCAAGCAGTAACAAATCTATGCTAGATCAAGGTCATTTTCGGTTCTCAATTACTCAGAGAAGTACCAGTCAATGTTTGATTTTTCTTCTTTTAACATCAAGTTTTCATGATACTGCAACAGCTATTCAAAATAGTGGATTTTCAACTTCCGAAGAAGTTTTATTTTGTGTAAATCTCGACCTAAATTACGGCGCGCAAAATGTATTGTATTCTTTTTCGAATTTGATTTTTATGTCAGAAGTGCAACCATTTCATGCCCCAATAATATTCTACATGAACAACAAAAAAGATATTTTTATTTATTGTTACTTTTGCCCAAATAAGCACACGTTTCACACTTATCGCCGTGACATCAACATGCTTGAGGTATTTAAGGTGCAAGACATAATTAATGGACAAGGATATGGTCTATCTGTTCGCATGGAATATTCGTTTGGCGTACCAGGAACTTTAATATCTACAGAGTTTATGACGTGTCTAAATATTTTCACTAAGCAGAATAAAGATCTGAAAGGATTAAACCAAGCCTTATCCAAATGTCCAATACCCGAAATACTGCAATTTTCAACAGCTCAAGACATCGTCAATGTATCTTGTGCACTAAATATATTAGACTTTCCATTTTCGGAATGGAACACTGCAAATTGGTTCTTGCATATCGTGGCGTTTGAAAGCCTTTTCGGAGAAGTACCCCTGGAAATTATACAACTTCGAAGCCAAATTCATTGGGCCAAATTCGATTTACTCTGGGATGTCGTAGCTTGTGTCGATATAAACGATGTGTCTGTTTTCGATTTCTCAATGCTAACTGCAATGACTCCGATGGTATGGGTGGTCCTAACTCTTATGGCCATTTTTTATAGTTTCATTTGTAAGAATTTGGTAAAAGCTTTGGATATTATGTGGCCTCTATTCGGACTATCCTGTCATTATAATCATCCACGAGTCTTTTTTGCAATATGGCTTGTGTCTCTTGTTTGGCTGTCAAGTTCATATCAAGGTGGTATATCTTCGGAGAGCATGGCATTTGATACTTTTCCAAAGGCAAACGAATTTGTGAAAAACGGCTACAAGCTGGAAGTTGGGAAATATTTAATGATTGCTGTTGAATTTGCAGATGTTCTTGTACCACAAAAATTGCGTAGAGCGTTGAGGACAATTATCAATGGCAAGAAAATCACAGATTTACTTAGTGCAAATGCTACTGAAAAAGATCTTCAAAAAAAGGAATTTCCAAAGTATCTTGAAAAATGTGTGAAGTCCAAAAGAGTACTTTCAAGTTTGATTCACGATTCCTTTGGAGTTGGATTTTACGCTGTTGTAGCAAAACAAATTGGATTAGTGGATGACAAGTTTTATTGCAAGGGATATAGTATGCAAAGGGATTCTGCAATTAATCTGAAGTCGAGCGTAAGGGTGAAGGGATACTTGTCTAAAAAGGTGATCAAAACTGCTCATCAGTGGGAAGTAATGGGGATATCGATTAAGTTCGAAAAATTGAAGTCATCGTTGAGGCAAATCGATGTAACAGGAAGTTTAAAAATAGAACCGATGAGTAAGCTAAGAGATCCTGGTAAAATTCAATTGTGGTCACCAGTTGGAGTGTTTGCGTTGTTTGGCTTATTTTTGTCATTTGTATTATTTATCATTCAATTGACACAGGTATTTATACTTTCTAAATGTGGTAAACATTTTTACAGTTTATATGCAAATATTTGCGGCTATAGGACTAATATGTGAACTTATTTTGGTTTTACCGCTCTAGTCATAAGTGATGTATTAACAACATTATATATTATGTCAAAAATTATCTATTTGTAGCATTTATATTTCTTAAGCAAGTTTTTGCTCATAATATTTTCTCTGTTTGACAGACACAGCAAATAAGTGAAAAAAATTTAAACACTTTACCATGAAAACTAATTGTAAGTGCAAACATAATGTATACATAAGTTGTACTTCAGGTTTGTGAGCATAAAATATTCATTTCTTGATTGTATGAAGATAATAGATAAAATAAAGTTAATGAAAACAAGATATTGAGGAATAAAAGCATTGTCGCCATACAGATAAATACAGGAAAGATTACATTTATTATGCAAACAAGTTGCAATACATCTTTGCAAGCCTAAAAAATCCCTTGTCGGACTTTTGATATAAATAATATATTGGTTTTTCAGAGTAAGTTTAAAGGGTTTTAAGTGTAACCAATATTAATACTAACTATTTAAAATGAACTTAAATGGATCATACTTTGTTCTTTTTAATTGGCGGAGTACGTGCTGCTACAATTTTAGTTTTGCTTAGCAATATTTTTGAGTTTGCAAAATTTTTGTGAGAGTAATTAAACTGTTGCTCTGTAAATATGTCAAGTGTATTTGTTCTTTTCGTAGTTAGTACTTAATACTACGTTGATAACTAATTTTCCAACAGAATCAGCAAGCAGGTTTCAAATTTCTAAAACCATGATAAAGAAATATAATATGAAAGGATGAGCTAAAAATTTGGAAAGGTAAGCTAAATGTTTTCTGATATGGCCGATTTATTTTGATGAAGTATATTTGATTCCTAACCATTAAGTTTAAACCTGAATACATGTAAAAAATAAAAATATGTCGATCCCAATACAATATTACAAACATACAGATTAAATGAGTATATGTCAAGCCAAACTCATTAATATATATTACTATCCACGTGGAAACCAGTTTGCCCTGTAATGCCAGATGTTTGCGTACAAAAAACATATTAACATCCACGTGGATACCTATTAGCCTATTTATTTTATAGCTTAAGAACCCCTTTGGACACTCATTTACAATAGATAGATTGATATAAGTCCCAATTTATCTTGATAATGGTTTCTTAAAAACTAATTATTACGCAGCCGAAACGTAGCGACAGCAATTATAAGCTTTAGCATGTTTGTCCGTCTGTCCATCTTAACCCAGGATAACCCATAAACGCGTTGACCATTAATGCTCAAGATTAACATGTAGGCAACTATGGTCATGGGCAAGAATCGTATTGATTTTAAGCATCATAGGTCAAGCCCCACGGTCAAAGGCTAAAACTTACAACTTAATCAAAGTGAGTACATGAGCAGGTCAATCGAAAGCTCTCTTCGAGTAGATCACCAATCATCCGTCATCTTGGGTAGGCGTGACCTCATACAATCAAAAATCTGTGTTCAATGTAGTTATGTCAAATATACGTCATGTGAAATATTCGAAAATACTTTTCATTGATAGTTTTTAAGTGATCCTTAAAAAACGTCGCATTGTTTTAGCAACATCGTTATAAACGCTATAATAGCAGGTTTATTTATGTCGCATTTTTAAAAAATTGAAACACAATGATCATTAACCCCTGAAAAAGAAAGTATGGGCAACTGTTTGAAAAATAAGCTACATTTTCCTAAACTAGGGCACTTAATAGCTTAGGACTTAGGTATATAATTATATTTTCCTGTATATTTTACTCGTTTCTCAGCACTTCTTATTCTAAAGATTTCTTTCTTTGCTAAAAGGGAAACCGTTTTAGAAAATTGTAACTTTTATACTTTGGATTAAATCTACGATATGTTTCGAATGGCAAATCTTAAATACTCTATAGTCAGACCAAATTCTGATTATTGAAAACCCTGTTAGTAAATGATCTAGCATTTCAATATTGTCATTTCCTCATATTTACTTCAAAAGACTCAAAGTTTTTCAGTATACCAACAGTTCTATTGCGATATGGTCTTCAGTATTATCTACCTTATCAAACTTTAACTGCTTAATTTCCGTTCAACTTTTTCTTGTTTAAGCCCAAAAATGCGAAGAAACAGCAAACTTTATTTCATTACCAAAATCGGTTACGTAATCTGAAGCCTATTGTAACGCAAAAAGGTAACAAATTAAATAAATAAACCGTTCCAATTATTCAGTGGTTTTAACGGTGTAATTCATGTAAATATAAATCTTCACTATTTTCAGAATGTCAAGCAATTTTCCACTGCATATTTTAAACTTAACCAACTCACTAGCACTTTTTCAATCGTGTGCTATTCACATCATTTCCATCCAAATTTACCCGCAAGCCTCACAGAACTATCTACTTGATGTACCGTTTTTCCCAACTGTTTATTCCTTACATCAATACTACTTGGATACGACAGATGGAGACTACCGTTGCAATCAAAACATCAACGATGAGAACACCTATAATTTCAACAAAACACAATCGGAATTCAAGTTCAGATCAAAGCCTAATCCTCGCCTCACTTGTGCAGTAAGCGTAATCGTTGACCCGTTGCAATGCCTGAAATGGGAGCATACTCAACGTCTAGATCCAGGTTCCCCAGTAAACTCCAAATATTCAACAGTTATAATTGAATCATTCTGGGATCCCGTATACGATATCGAAGTTTGGGCAGGAATACCACTTTACAAAAGTAACTGGATCTGGATACATGTCGAGCAACAAAGTAAGGTTAGTTCCGACGTGACTCTCGATTCATCTGACATTTTCTTTGTTTTCGAACATATAACTCAGCATTGTCCATATTTGCCGAAAATTGCACCTCCAAAACTTTTGTATCGCCTAGTAACCAATGTTATAGGTTCAAAAATCACATATACAGCCCAAAACGTGTTTGCTGCAAGCTATAGAAAAGCTCTCAAGCCTGTTTTCAAAAGTATTGAAAATTTATGCAGAATTCGAGACTATGCATATATTCAAAGAACCACTGATTGGACTTATTGTGTAAACGATGTCATATTTCAGTATTCACACATGTACTTAACACCAGTTAAGCTTAATGATTACTCAATTTTTTCGTTACTACTGCTTTTCATTGACGAACCCACAACAAATTTGGTAGCATATGTAAACGAGGAACAGATCTCATCTGTAGCCAAAGAATGGATGGCTGAAACAACTTATGAATTAAGTACAAACTCACTATTGCCCCAGTTATTTGTCAACTCTACAATATTGTATGAAGGTAATTTAGCCACCGCCATGAAGACGTTTACAGGAGTTCGTATCAGATCATTTTTCTTTGCTCGAGGTGAGCTTTATCATGATGAGCCATTTCCTCTTCATTTTCTTTCGTGTACAGATCTCCGAAATATTGATGGTATGTCAGTCAAGGATTTTGTTTCTGCATTTCATTGGAAAACATGGGTATGGCTTTTCAGTAGTTCCCTTGTATGCGGCATGTTTCTTAATCGACTTAATAGCAGAAATATGAGAGATCTATTTTTAGATCTTACATTTTCTTATAATTTGCTTCTTTGTCAATCTTGCTCTGCTATCAAACAATGGAAATGGCATTTTGCACCCTGGCTTTTTGCAGCAGTTATATTCAGTTATAGTTACCAAGGAGAAAATATAACAAGGCTTTGTCGTGCATTGAAAAGTGACCCAATTGATTCATTTGATGAAATCCTGTCACATAATTTCTCCATTTACTCACCAGGTCTTGCATCTTTAGTAAATAAATATATGTCGTTTCCAAGGTCTCTTCTTGCATTGATTCCGTTAGGATTGCAGTCAAATTCAGGTTCACAAAATATGAGTGGAACTTTAAAAAGGAATAAACCAAAAGGTAGAACACCTACAATTTCTGATCTTTTTATGACAAAGTTAGAGCTTCAAATACTTCAGCGTACTAGAGTGTCTGGGAATAAAACGAGGCTAAGGTCCAGTAAACTAGACTTTATAGTAGAAGCTGTAAAACGCTTGCTTGTTAAGCCAACTAACATATTTGACTTTGTTGATCAGGCTAATACGGAACACATGATATCACAATTGAAAAAGTGTAAATCAGATGCGTTAGTTGATTCATATGACAATTTAGCAGAAATGTACTACCTTTTGGATAAAGAGGAGGGAATCGTTTCAAATAACTTGCATATAAGCACCAATCCTTTGGAAAGTTCAATGAGAGAATGGAGTTTTGTAAAACTACCTGTAGGAATGCATCACTTTTCTGTACGTCTTTCTGCATTGAGCGATTCTGGTTTGGTAAATCTCTGGATCACACAAACAAAGAATAATTTGCCACTGAAAGTTCGAAAAGCTTTAAATCAGAGAAAAACTACACAAAACCTTTGGAGAATACCAAAAGCCCTATCTCTTAAGGGAAATGTCGCCGTGGTGTTTTACATGCTTCTATCATTTTCTGTGATTCCAGGTGTCATTTTTGTTTTGGAATTAGGTGGACCAATTGGAAGGTCTATTGCGACTTTCTACAAGTTTGCTTGGTCTGCAGTATTAAAATTCCGAAACATAGGGTATACGGATTTAGGCGGAGTGATTAACTTGCATACAAACAAAATCAACGTCCAACCGATCAACAAGATAATTTAGCATTTGAACCTCTGTACAAGCTTAGCACGCATTAAAACTCTACTAAATAAAGTGTTAAACAAGGTAGAGCAGAAACTTAATACTAATTAAAACCAAATATTAATTAATTAAGTTTTAATTAAACGTAGTTTACTGTCTCCTAGTCATTACCTTCCGCATTGCTTTCTTGTATTAAGGAACAAGAGGTAATATAAACTCAAACATTAATTGATTGTATTTAAACAAACATATTCGTTAACTATTTCGGAGTGTATATGTAGTTATTTATTAAATTTACAAGTAAAGTACGAAGTTATATTCAAATATAACTTAAAAGCAGATGCGATTGCAAATGTTATATTTTTATGTGAAACCCAACAGAAATATTTAAGCACATTAGGAAGTTACTTAGTAAACGGTGGAACCCCTTCTCCCGACTCCCGACGCCCCTTCTCCCGACTGCCCCTTCTCCAGACTCCCGACTGCCCCTTCTCCAGACTCCCGATTGCCCCTTCTCCCGACTTCCGACCAAACACCCCAACGTCTAAACTTTTCTTGATATAGCTGAAAGTTTTCTACCTAGCACTTTTCTACTCCAAATGTAGCCCTAAATTGCCCTCAACGATTTTGCACATGTATTCAACTTGCACCAAACGTATTTCATCCTGCCCAAAATGTATTTAAACTTTCCCAATTTTTTTCAACTGGCCCCAAATGTATTTCAACTTGCCCCAAATGTATTTCAACTTGCCCAAAATGTATTTCAACTTGCCCCAAATGTATTTCAACTCTCTCCAAATGTTTTTCAACTTGCCCCAAATGTATTTAAAATTCCTCAAACGTATTTCAACTCGCCCCAAATGTATTTCAAATTGACCCAATAGTATTTAAAATTCCTCAATCTATTTCAGCTCGCCCCAAACGTGCATTTGAACTCGCCCCAAACATATTTCAACTCGCATCATACGTGTTTCAACTTGTTTCAAAAATTGTTTGACTGGCCCCAAAAAGTGTTAAAGTTGGCCCAATTTTTTAAACTTGATCCCAAACTTGTTTAATTTTACCCTGGAATTAGTTTAACTTGCCCCAGAAGTTGTTTATCTTGCACCTAATTGTTTAAATTGCCCCAAATGTATTTCAGCTTTCAAATATTTATACTTCTTCCATTTTTATAGTCTAAACGCTTTCTTAATTTTATCATTTAAAACTTAACCCAAGAGAAATGTACTATGTAATTATTGTTGAGAATGGGATTAATTTTCTGAAAGCCCGATGAAATCTTAAATCAACGCCTTTTATGAAAACGCCCACGCTCATTTACACCTCAGAAGATTACAGTTTGTTCGTATCACTGGACAAATAGCTAATTTAAATGCAGTTTCTCACACACAAGTCTCAAGTTAAAGTTTAAATACAAAAGGCAGTCCAATTTCTTTAAATCAATTAACTTAAAATAATCAAAAAAAATTTACAATTAAATTCACAATAAAATATAGAAAGTTTCACTACGACAAGGCACGGCTTGAAGGAGAAGCTCCTGTAGTCCTCGAGAGTCACAGAGCAAGTGCTAGGATAGTGTGGTGGTGTATCTTACACCGAATGTAGAAGAGTGCTGCTGGGGTGCTACTAGAGGGCCACAACAACAGAGACAGATACACGGGTGCGGCTAGGGTGCAACGAGGGTGGTGCAACCGCCACAAAGCTAGAGATACACTGGTGCTGCTAAAAGTGCCTTAACAGCAGAGAGACACCGGTCAGGGCCATAACAGAGAGAGAGATACACAGAAAAAGCTGCTTTGCTGATGAGAAGTGTGTGGTAACCTCGTGTGCATCTTCGACATCCACCGCCAGGTTCCCACATCTA